>CP139507.1:17364656-17675430 GCA_021014915.2 Artemisia tridentata subsp. tridentata | reverse complement strand
AGGATTATGATTTAAAGGATTCTCTTGACTGCAAGGTAAGAGACTAATGTTCTAATATGACTTAATCACATCTAATTAATAGAACACTTGAAGTTGTAATCTACGTCATGTGAGAGCTTGGACTAGATTACAATGGAAAGGTAAATTTCATACTTTCATTACTAGCAGATCAACTGATATAATGAAACTATGTTAATTTGCAGTTTATAAATTAGATACCTATTAGAACAAGTGTCAATATGATAATAAGACTACTTCAAACTATATATTTATGCATGACATAAAATAAATGAAGTAATACTACTTCAATTTGAATATTTATGTAATTTTGGAATGACATAAAATAAGTGAAGTAATAAATTAACTTGAAATTACTATTGAAACCAAGAGATGGTGTTCATAATTACTTTAGTTAAACATGTTTATGTTTCATTGTAAAGATATAAACATGAAGTCTTTTAATTGTTACAAGACTTATAATAAAGTAAGACGTTAACTTGTTATGTTTTTTAATTAAGACACATACAAGAAGTCATTGAGTTGATCAATGATTTATAACGTATAGTGGGATTATAACAGTTTATGTCTTCTTGTTGAGACATGGACATGAAATGACTTGGTCAAAAAGTACTTATGTTATATAGCATGCAATTGGCTTGAAAATTCTATTATACCATTAAGTTGACTTAGTTGGTGAATAGATAAGCCAAAAGAAATATATTTATCTTACATATTGTAAGATTGTCTTACAATATTAATCCTAATGAAATACCAAATGTTTATGGTATGTTCAGTTAGGAAAATTAAACTCTTGTTATATTGTTTGATTAAAGATAACTATGACTTCTTTTCTTTCAAAAGTTATCAATGTTAGAAAATTGAGTATAGATTGGATATACTCAATAAGACTCCAATCTAGAAGATTAATAAGACACCATTTTGTTATGGAATGTGATGAATCACATAAGTCTTAAAATAAAGTTCTGAATTTGTTAAACTACTTATGAGTAGGTTATTAACAAACTAAATGTCAGGAACTGTCAATATGTATTTGTAATGTTCCAAAAAGGGAACATTGCATTGTTGCTTTATTTGCTAAGTATTTATAGATAGTCTATAAATTACAAAAAGCAAGTGGGAGTTTTTATCTTGAAAAGATAAAATTACAAGATACATAATCTTCTAAAACACACTAGTGAAAATCATGATGAGGCTAAACATGTAAATGATAGACCTCAAGATGATGGAATTCTCATTCATAGATCCGCAAGGATATCTCAGATATTTGATTAATATGCTGAGGATTATATTATGATGCATTACCAAATATTGAATTGGGTAAATTATTCATACTATGAATGTTAAAGATGCTGTCCATAAAGATAATCAATTTTTGGAAAATTGGTTTATCTTAATTCTTAATAGTTAGACTAGAGAATGAAGATGAGTTTCTTAAAAAATAAGGTAACCCTAGTGGTTTAAATCTTTGTGTAGAAATCATATGGACAATATTGTACATATTTTAATGCATGTCATATGACAAGATTATTAATCATACTTAAGCAATTAATTATGATTGAATATTCTTTTCTAAGCGCATTAAATATACAAAGATGGTAATTGTCATATTTATTTTCATGAATATGAAATTTGACAATGGATTATTAAACTCTTTCTTGTATAATTACTTAAGCGAGGACGGTAAGTAATTAAGAGTTTTATGAATTCATATAATCTTTGAAAGTGTACAAAATGCAAGAATTCAAGTATGGATAAATGCATGCATCTAGGAGATGAGTCTTATGTTTAAATATTAAATCCAAGTTTTGATTTATAATTTAAAATAAGATAACTTCTAAGTATTCCTGAAAGCTAGTGGGAGTATTATGTTTACTTTCTTAAATAATATATGTTGGATAACATATAGGAGGTAACATTCCATATAAGTTAAATGTTAAGACTTAATTTGGAATGAAACTTCAAATAAAGATTTAGGAAGAAAAACATATAACCTTGGAATGTGTGTTTATTATTATAAACATATGCGGTAAATAAATCTAATAGAACATGATATATTATTTAGAATGTCTAAATGAATACATATCTTTTAAATAAGATAGAACATGAATGAAATCTAAATATGACTCGAAATTTTTTCATGAACATCATGTTACATAAATGAATTGTTATAAGATGTTATGACAATGTAGATATATGATTAAAAGGTTATTAGATAACTAATGTAATGAATATTCTAATTGGAATATGTTTGGATATAGAATTACATCCTCAGCTTGGAACAGCTTCCAGATTCTATATATGAACAACTTGTCAATTGTTGTGAAATTGTTATAGCCAACAAACTTGAAAGTTTGAAAGGCATCAAATATTACACAGTCGATATTAAAGTTTACGGAATTTTAAAGAGCATATTGTTGTTTGCATACAATGATGTTAATGAAATTGAGATGACACTCAAT
Organism: Artemisia tridentata subsp. tridentata; assembly: GCA_021014915.2. Classification (NCBI taxonomy): domain Eukaryota; kingdom Viridiplantae; phylum Streptophyta; class Magnoliopsida; order Asterales; family Asteraceae; genus Artemisia; species Artemisia tridentata. The sequence continues at coordinate 17,672,950 of CP139507.1, read as the reverse complement.
ACTAGTCATGGTAGGATTTCATCATTGTTAATGGCCATGTGTACTAGTTATGCTTAACTAAGAGCATAGTTGCATAATACATTAAAAGAATAAGAATACTTTAAACTTTAAAATTGTTTGAAAGTTTGATAATCATAAATTGGTGATTGAGAATGTCACACATTTTATGAAGTATTATGTGGCAATATCAAATTATTTGTATGCACACATACAAGAACTTCACCAGTTGAAATTCTTGAAATAAGTATTCTCAAAATTCTGATAGATCAAAGTTGGTTGATTTATGTCTTGTCAACAAGTATGATTGTCATAGCTTGAGACATAATTCATCAACTAGAATTTTCATGCATTGATCTATTTAGTATTTGGATAAAGGATGTTAAGCATTTATTATTTGTAATGAATTTAAGTACTTGGTACGTTTATTTTCATTAATAATAAATTGTGTCCTATATTTGCATGTTTAATCCATGAATAAATTTGTTATTTTAAACGTCCGTTGTCAATTAATGATATGGGAATATCATTAAATTAAGACAAATCTGAGTTTTGGTATAATATACTTGAAAGTATATTGATGCGTTGACATGCTAAATTCACATGATATTCAATGAATTGAATATAGGACTTATCCCAAACTACATGATGTTACTTTATGGATGAAGTTATTAAGTAAATCATGAATAGTTATCCTCAGACTTGAGATACCAGATAACTGTTATGAATGTAGTGCATTCTGTGGAACAATTTAACGCTATACGTAACTGGTAGTCATAAGGATTGTTTTCGGAATTGTTGCAAAGTTCATAGGTTATGCTTGTAGTCATGATAGAATTTGTTCATTCAAATTTATTTTAAAGTTTAATACTGCTGGGCCCCTCGTAGGGTTGACAAGATGTTTGCGTGCGCACGCCCAAGATCTCCCCTGAATGTGTTCAGAAGATTTGGTAATCTTGCTCAATCACAAACAACGAGAAACATAATATTTGAATAAAGATAATATCCATATCTTTATTTAATGTAGTATTAGTAACAAAAGGATAATAATAATGATGAATCATTAAAGGTTTTTCCAGGAGACCTACTCGAGTTGTACTAGAGGCATCGGCGTGTTGCAAGACGCTAACCGATGTGATTACACTATTAAAATATGTCCAAGTGGGAGCTGTTAGTTTTATGGACATTATTTTAGTAGTCGTATGTTAGGATCGAACTCGAGATCACTGGATTGCACACTTTACGTATGAGAACTAAAGATTAATAATTTTATATAAAACGTTATATTTAATTATTAATTATCACAAAACGTTTAACGAACGTTAGTATTTAACGGAAGTGACTAACGATCGTTAAATAAGAAAAGGAAGGGACTAGAATGAAATTAGATGTCAAGAAGGTTCCGGATTCACCTCCTTAACAAGGGGCCGATCGGTTTTGTATTTGGGTTACCAAATCCAAATCAAACTTGGACTCTAAGTTTCATCTAGTATATAAGCAAACTAAGGGTTATAGTTTTTTTATCATCTCTTGTGCACACAAACTAAACCCTAAACGTTTTCTTTCTTGTTCTTTTCTTTGATTGATCGACCAAAACCCTTATAAAGGGCCGATCGATTTTTTGCTTAAACAAATAAGTTTGGTTTTAAGTTTTGTGATTTATTTACTTGCATAACTTTAGTTTGTGTTAGTATGTGTGTACAATAACGTGAATCAAACACACTATTGTTTGATTCTTGGATTGAATTGCAAAATCGGTAAGAGGAAATTCGTGTAATCCGTATAAACCCTAATTAGGGTTCATCACTTCTATTGCTTGGATTGATTCTTGTTTTGGTAGAATCATTAAGGTACGCATACTATTTATTATTCGGTTAATTAATTATATGTTATTTGTTCCTACGCTTCCGCAACACTTTGATGTTATGTGTTTAATTTATGATTGTCATGTAATTAATATTCCTACATCTTCTTCTTTTTTAGTCGTCCGACTTGTGTTCTTTCGGAACGTGTCCTTCGAACACGTTGAGACACGGATCGTCCGGACATATTCACCAACATGTTTGCTACTAAAAATTATAAGTTATTCATTTTTCTGATACATTGCTGTCATCATTCAAAAAATATACAATAGTTTACAAGTTTTTAATTGCTTTAAGGAAAGCATGTTTGCAACAATGTGTGCGAGACAAAATCATCTATACACATTCACTGGCCACATAAAATGTGACATAAAGTTCCCTTTCTCATGAGAACAAAAAACAATGGACAAAAATACGATGTACACTTAAAGTATTATAACACGATTAACCTAGTTTTTGCTACCTCCCGTCTAACACAGTGACAGTGATTTCGTTCACAGTCACAGTTTCATCGTATTTGCTCGATGACTCCACTTCTGAAGGCCTTCTTCCAATACTAAATCCAGGGTATCTTGGTTGTGGCAGTTGTTTAACGTCACTGCTCAACATTAACAATACTTTTGACATGTTTGGTCTATGTTCTGCTTGTTCTTGAACACATAATAATCCGATCTGTATGCATCTTAAAACTTCATCCACTGAAAATTCGGCTCCTATGGATTCGTCTAATAGTTCTAAAGCGGTTCCTTCATCCCATAACTTCCATGTCTGAAAAACATTCTTGTTTGGTTAGAAATACAGCAAAGTGGAAACACATAATTTAACACAACTAGTTATAAGTATATTCAAGTTCGTGATAGTACTTACGTGTCCAAGAAGGTTAAGATGGTTACTTGCAAAATAGAATCCGCGGTTTTTTTTGCCACTCACTATTTCGAGCACCAAAACCCCAAAACTAAAAACATCAGATTTTATTGAGAAAAGACCGTCCATTGCATATTCAGGTGCCATGTAACCACTGCAAAAGGTTTTAAAAAATAATAAGTAAAAATCGGAACTTGATAATAAGTGTGTCTAAAGCTACAAAGGTATGATACTTACTGTGTTCCAACCACTTTCTTTGTTTCCGCTTCAGTTTGGTCACTCCCAAAAATTCGTGCCATACCAAAATCCGATATTTTTGGGGTCATTTCCTTGTCTAGCAAAATATTGCTCGCTTTAAGATCTCGATGAATGATTCTAAATCTAGAATCTTGATGGAGATAAAGAAGGCCTCGTGCAATCCCAGATATGATATCGAATCTTCTTGGCCAATCAAGTAGTGCACTTTTCTCTTTATCTATGAGAAATTCACGAAACATGTTACACTTTATAATGAAACAATATTGGATGAATAAAGCCTCGAGACCATCAAGAAACTTACCGAAAAGAAATGTATTGAGACTTTTGTTTTCCATGTACTCATATACCAACAACTTCTCTTCGACCTCAATGCAACAACCTAGTAACCGAACAAGGTTTCTATGTTGAAGTTTGGCAATTAACCGGACTTCATTTCTAAGTTCCTCAACCCCTTGACCCGAAGTTCTTGAGAGCCTTTTTATAGCTACAACTTCACCTTCCATGAATGTACCCTGAAATCATTAACCAAAAGGATGTTATTTATTATTATTATTTTTTATCTAATATGATATGTTAAATGTCTGGGCAGTCTGATAATTTACCTTGTAAACAGATCCGAAACCACCTTGCCCGAGCTTATTTGCGCTGGAAAAGTTGTTTGTGGCCATAACCAAAGTAGGAAAATCGAACAAGGGTAATTCTATTTCATCATCTGTCCTATCACCGGAATACTCTTTTCTACTTGGCACAGTAATCCCCTCTTTCATCAAGAAATCTTGACTTCTTTCGTATGCACCTAATGCAGACCAACAACTTTGACTTTAGAAAGTCAAACCATTAATTTTCAAGTCCACAACTTACATCAAGTTATTTGAATTTTGTTGGTTAAAATTACTATAGAAGTAGACTTTATCTTTGAAAGATCTTATAATGAACGATTTTATTTGTTCACTTAAGTAAATACTTAATGATTTTGAAAATTTCAAAGTTAATATGTTTGACTCTAAAAAGTCAAATTTACCTGGTCTGTCTATCCTTGAGTTCTTAAACCGTTGTGTTTTCTTCCACTTCACGTAAAATAGTATTAGTAATGTTAATAAAACTGCACACACACCAGTAGGGATGGCCACGATCATGACAACACGGTTTCCCGAGCCCTTTCCAGAATCCTGAGTCGTTGTTGATGATGGGTCTGCAACATAACAAATAATGAACGCCCGATTAAAACATTATGAAACATAGGGTTAGGATATCCTAGGGAAACTTTATTTACTTTAGTCTAAGATAACTGGTCCGAATACAATTTAGCAAGTACCCTTACAAAATAACGCAACATCTAAAAAATGTTCATGTGACTCTTTATTTCTGCATAATGTGAAACAACGCTCGCTCGCTCATTCTTGTTAGCAAAATACTAATTTTCAACTGTCACATTTGACATGGCTTCTTTGTTGACTTTTTGAGTTCTGCACTTCTGGAGGCTTTAAAAGTCTACAACTAAAACCTAACAAACTCTATTTTAATTCTAGTTTTTGGGTTGAAAATTATAAAAAATTGTACCTAAGGTAGTTAGTTAATCATCTTAGACGAGGTCAATCTAATAACTATGTAGATGAAAAAACTATGTACGCATAAGGCATTAATATGTATAAACCAAGACTTAGAAAGCCATGATATGCTAAGTATTGTATATTGAATCAACTAGGCCGGTTTATATTGATAACTCAACAACAAAGACTTAATTGACGTTTGCAGATAGTGAAGGTGATCTAACGAAGTTGCTTATATTCTAGATTAGACACATGAATGTAGATATAAAATATCATTGTCCATCCGTCAATAAGAGTTAGGTTCATGACAAGTTATACGTGTCACTGTCGTTTGTCAATGTTGCTACGAGTTCCTCTAGACTCATCTACTAACTACTCAACCTTTACTATGAACAATTATATGCCATTGTTGGGTCGGCTACTCGGATGCTACTTCAGTTATGTTATAGAATATCAGTTTATCAAAAACTAGTTTCCCCTTGCCCTTAATTGGCAGTATCACTGTTTAGGACAAAATTAATACATCTACCAAAATGATCCCTTGGTGCAAGACACCTGACTTGATTCTAATCCATTTTCAAGTACAATTTTTTTCTTTAAAAAATTTAAAATAATTATATAGGTTAATCTATATAGCAAGTTACATTATTTTCCTACTTCTAAGTTCGAAGTTCTAACCTATAAAGTTCTTAAATTCTATGGTAACTCAATTCTTGTACGAAAAGAATATGTGAAAGGTAGGTGCTTAGATGATGGGCCCAAATGTACATGCTTTGTTTAGGTGTCTAGGTGGTCAAGGTAGATGGGCCATGGGCCCATGATTTGAATACCTTTTAACATTATTTTATTAACTTGTAATCTTGTATAAATGTCTATATCTTTTGAGCTTCTTCAAAAACATGACCAAAAAAAAAAAAAAAAAAAAAAAAAAAACCTCTGTTGTTTCTGTTTCAATATCATAGAAAAACTAAAGATAAAATTTTATTAGCAACCGAGTGTAACAATGAATTACACTTCTTCTACATTGTATGTTTTTTTTTTTCCTTTGTGTGAACAAACTTTTGAATGAAAAAGGTAAGAACAAATTATCAAAGAGTACTTGAGATGAAAATATTAAGCTCTTTCGAGATCTTTGAAAGTATAAAAACAAAAGATTTTGTTTTTTCCCCACTTTAGATAGTTGTGAAAAGCCTTTCAAAAAAAAAGAAGAAGATAGTTGTGTAAAGAATCACGCAACCATTCACGGAGAAAACGTAAAAGACAATTCACATGTTATATTTGTGGTCCAAATTTAGTCCAATCTACTGTACTTGGTGCATTCTTAATTGCACGTTCTTAATTGGGGGTTTGTTTTTAGGGAAATAATTTGCACATTCAACTTTTTGGTTAAGATACTTCGATATCTGCATTAAAAAGCTGTACATCTATACATTCTGCTTTAACTGATCGTACATTGGAGTGTCTCAATCAAAAAATTGAGTGTGCAAATCATCTCCTTTGTTTTTAACAAGCTAGGGATAGAACGAGATGTTAAAGTGACCGACTGCATAATTTTTTTAACTGTAGTATAAGAAAAAATTTAACAAAATTTTATGATTTTCGATGTTAAAATAATTATGTGTAGTGAAAAGTAGGTTCACTTTTCACCTATTGATATACTAAGATAAAAATAGAAAAAAAATGCATTGAGATCGGATGCATTTTATAAAATTCAGTGTTTTTAAGGAAAATTAATACTACTAAGCAAAATTATTATGTTGTCTGTGACACAGCGGGACCCCTAGTTCCGTCCCTGTCAAGGCACGTATTATGTTATCTGTTGAGCTGTTATTGAGCTAGGGTGGTTATCGATTCGGTTATCGGGTCGTTCGCTTTATTCGGTTCGATTAATTCGGTTAAATTTATTTTCTGGGTAAAGCCGAACCGAACCTAATTCAAATCAGATTAAATCAAACCGAAAACTAAATTTAAATTCCGTTCGGTTGAAAATAACTTAAATTACGTAATTTATATATATATTTTTTTACGTAATTTGAGTTATTTGAGTTCGACTCTTGTTGATCAAATAATTTAAATTTTATAGAACATTGTCAATAAATGAAGTGAAGAACATGATTTTCACCCACTTACATCTTTACTTTGAAACATTCATATTTCCTTCTAAAATAAGGATATATTAATATGAGGTTTTGCTAATATGCGCCTACTAGGCACACCATAAAGTGCAATTAATGAACATAAAATTTTATTTGAAATCAAAAAGTACATTCAATAAACATTAATCAAAGTCTAAAATTACTTTGTTTAAATTGATATTTGATGGTAATTAACTTAAACCTTCAATATATAATGAGCTAAACATGTACCCAGCGGGTACATATTAGTAAAACATTTCCCGCCGCCCTCATTAAAATGTAATCTTGTTCTCAAATTATTTCTAAGTTAGCTGTCTTTTTTCTATTTTCTTTTTCATTTACAATCATTTTCATTTGTTTATGTATTCAAGAGTATGATGACTCGAATTGACCGGTCGTATCCAATGATGTAAAAAAAGAAAAAAAACTAATACATGTCAATTTCGAAAACCAAACTTAAGACTTATGTGTATAGTAGACGACCCTATGATTGACCCTTAACCAATGACTAAGTCTTACCTGTGGATTACGGCACACGACTCAAGCGATAGATATACAAAGTAAATGACTTGTATAGTATTACGTCGCCGCGTATATCATAACTCTCGGGGAAAAAAACAAAAAAATTAAGGGCAAGAAAAAAATATCGAGTATTAACAACATGTATTAGCGTATAATACATGTTGTTAATACTTAAGGTTTGAGCATCCGAAAACGTACCCAAATCAGAAGCTGCAGCTCGAACGTAAAGATCTTGACCACCACCTTCAGAATCAGCATACTGTCTCATATCGAAAAGATCCACTTCCCAAATTACACAACCCGACCCGCCTTGAGTAATATTCATATTAGCATAAGCAGCACACGAACAATTCCTTTTACAAATCGTAGCACACGTACTCAAATTCATCGTTCGATCAACGAAAACTTTAGAACTCTCGGGCAGTTTCATATTCTTCAAAGGCAAAAAGCCATCAGACTCGCAATCCAATTCAGATCTCCTAACACACCCGTCCGACCCATCTCGTAAATCCCAAGCTTGCTTATTTTTTGGCACAAATCCTTTCATGCATTTACAAACGGGAGAAGCATTCATGTCACAAATACCGTAGGGCCCACATTCTCCGTAATTATCACATTGATCACGAGGAGCGAACCAGTATTCGCTCCACGTTTGAGATGTTTCAACCCATATGAAACGTCTAAGTGCACCTGATGTACTCATGATTAACCGTGAATAGATCGAATCATTTAACATGTCAAATGAGTACGAAATTTCATCCGCATCATTTACAAACTCAAACTCTATAAAATTATTAGCACTTTTCATCTCTGGTACACCGCTAAACCTTCTTCCATTCCACGGTCCACTCCGGTATTGTTCCGTTACATTATTCTTCCAAATAAAAAACTGTGGAAAACCACTCGTATTCATTTTGAACGAATATTCGCCCTCACCTGTATCCACGAATGTATATGTTAAGTTTCTTTTACGTTTTTTTCCTTTCAGCAAAAACGCACACAAACTCTAATATAATCTGCTCTAGGCCTATTAAATCTAATTGTTCACACTTTCACGACATTGTGAAATACTAATACTATTCTAGCTGAGCTACTTATTGAGATTCAAGTGAATTTTCAATGCCAAATAAGTAACTTTTTTTATGAACGACAATACTTCACACATGTTATCACATATCTCAGGATATATCCTACACATGTCTCGATCGAGACCATACCTCTTGGTTGGGCACACTCATCTTAAAGCAAAATGTCATTTTTGACAGCAGACCAGTAACTTCACGACATTATATAAGGTAGTTCTATAACACTTGTGTAGTGAAACAAATGATCATCTAAAATAGTGATAAAAGAGTTTGTGATTTTCACTTGCGGCCTTATATATGTTAGTGGACTAGTATTTAAGTATATCATTGTTCGTATTAGCCAAGCCCGTTTGATCATTTAACATTATTTATATTGAATTCAAACTCATTATTCAGTCATAAGAATTACACAAGTTTACATGATATCAATGTAGTATAATATAAATAATAGTAAAAGATCAAACGAGCTTGGCCTAATACAAGCTATATATACTAACCCTAAATAATACTCCTCGAGTAACAATATCATGCATTAGGCCAGTAAAATTACCATTACACGTAGAATAACACATACAGTAACTTTTTTTGAAAAGTTAAACACAATAGAAAACCAACTGTCTAGGCTCAGTTGGCCACCTGGCTCCTTCCGGAGCTTGGGGGAGGTTTTACCCAGGGTTCAAGTCTCGCAAGAGACAAAAAAATCCAGGTTTTCCTTCTAGTGCGAAGCCGTGAGTTCTAGGGGTTTCCCGCAGGTCTCTCCTAGTGGTTCGGGTCCCGAGGCCTACCGATTTGGATGGTTTAACTCGGGGGTAGGATTTCAAGTGTGATGCCGTTTAAAAAAAAAATAATAATAATAATAATATTATAATAATACGATAATATATGGCATCTCATGTTCTATTTTTATCATACCTGGATCATTATTGGTCTTCCACGACTTTAAAAACAAGTTTACTCCAGTTTTCCGATTCAATCCGAGTTTCTGCCCAGGTAACAAAGTATCCGTTGGATGTTCAAAGCTTTGCCATATATAATTCTCCGAATCCTCATCATTTTCATCTCGCAATACAAAGTTACCATTATCCAAAAGCTGTGCCACAGTGTTCACGCCAGAAATTGATATGTTAGATGACCATATCGCGCTTTCGGACTTATTTATAAGTACAATGTTGCCGTTTTCGCCTATAGTAAGTCTTCCTGTCGATGTAGTTAGCGGTGTGTTTCTATTAGCTACCCAAACATATGTTCTTTGGGTTTCGGGAATTTTTTTGTACCATATGCCTATGTACGAGTTGTTATTATTGTTGTTGCTTGGGTTGAAGAAGCCTAGCTCGAATGCTTGGTTACTTGAGACTAAAGTTTGATCGATTGATAAAGGTTGTTTTGGTGTAATTGTGTCTATGGCTAGTGAGAGATAAGGGAAGAGAAACAAAAGTATGAATATATTGATAATTTTATGATAATGGTGTTTTTTCATTTTCTTTTTTGATTGATGGTTTTAGGGAGGATTGAATGAATGATGGTGTTGTGTTTTTGGATGTAAATTGATTTAATGAAAATGAATTTTCTTGGTGAGAAGAGGAATAAGGAAGTGTTGGTTGACCCCATCTTTTATTTGTTTGGTAGGTATTGATTTGTTAGTCTATTATTATTATTATTGCAACATTATCATATTGAGTTACTTTGAATCTTCAAAAAAAGATCTTCAAAGGTGTTATGTGGGGATAAAAAACGACATTCATCTTACGTGTGAAAATGTTGGTGATATTGGTAAAGTAACAAATGATGTTAGTACTTTTCTTTTTTGATTTTTATACCTTAAGGTTAAGATAATCTATGTGTGCTACAAGCTCAATTAATTTGTCGGTAAAATCATCTTATTAACACACGTCATATCCCATTTATTAGCAAGAAGAAGATATTGTAGGCAGCGTTTTTTGAATAACTATAGCGTCGGCTTAAAAATGGATTTAAAAAAGATGTAATACTCTTTATACACTTTTCAATAATAATCATTATTATTTGAACAACTTTTTATATTTCTTGTAGTAATACACGTCGTATCCCATTTATTAGCAAGAAGAAGATATTGTAGGCAGCGTTTTTTGAATAACTATAGCGTCGGCTTAAAAATGGATTTAAAAAAGATGTAATACTCTTTATACACTTTTCAATAATAATCATTATTATTTGAACAACTTTTTATATTTCTTGTAGTAATGTATTTGGAACTTTTCTGACTTGTGCCATAGTTGGAAGCATTAAACGATTTGAAATTATTATGTTTATATGTGAGTTGATAATAGTCTTTTTGGATTTGTGATCGTTATCAAGTTTATCATTGTTTTATATGAAAACAAAGTTAATTAAAAATACAAATGTGTTCATTTAAACTTCATAACTTATGCCGTTATTGCAAAAGTTAGAAAAAACCCCAAAGATCTTTTAAAGATAACGATGGGATGCATATAAGACTGATCATGAAACAACATCGAGTGAAACCATTATGATGATGTAGGAATGTTGGTTGTGGATAAACCATTTAATTAGATGTAGTGAAAACTTCTATCTTAATCTTAACTATCTATAATGGAGGAATGGTCAAAGGGGAAAAGTGAAAAAGTGAAATGTTGAATTTTGGGTCAATCCCCATAATACCCTTCACTAATTTAGGGAACACACAAAACTTAATCTATACTGCTTAATAAAAAAAACACACAAAATTCATACGCTCCTCTCTCTCTCTCTACTCACACATAAACCCTAGCTTTTCTCAGCCGCCGCCTTTCGCCGCCACCACCGAGGTATGTTAATCAGATCGATTGGTCTGGTCTGAAAAGCGTAAAGTTTACTTGATAATCTGTATCCGATGCTTTATATTTAATATGTTTTCGGATTTGGAATTGAAAGTGATTAGTATCTTACAATGAATGATAAACATTTGCTGACGTGGACAATTTGGATCATTGCACTAAGTATTTGAACCAGACTCTTGTCACATTCGGGTTTCCTGCTTCGCTTGATTTGTTCGCAAATGATCCGGTTTGAATTACGTGTTATTTTGAAATGTTATTATTTTTTTGGTTTATGATTTTGGGTATTTTGAATATTTGATGACTCGTATATTTGGTGTAGGTTTCGGTTGCGAGGACTTGTAATTGTATGCACTCGTTGTTGCAGCGAAGGCAACGTGATATCGAGTTTCGAGAGTCTGCTAATGACCAGAAGCATAGGTAGTATTGTTTTTTTCGCTATGAGTTGTTTTAGTTTAAATCGTCAATATTTAAATGAATATATATGATTAGAGTTATTTTAGTCTCTTTATGCTTAGTTTAAAGTTATCTACCCGCTGCTGCGTTGTGCATGTTACCAAATAATAGCATTTAAAACGCGCACGGTTGACACTATCCATTTAGTTTGGGTGTCTTACAGGATTTATTAGGAATTGAAAACATTGAATATGAGGGTGAGGGATGGGGTAATCTGCTCTTAACTTGTATGCGTTTTTAATGATGCATTCTATGTAAATGCTCAAGATGTTTAGAATGTTACATTGCTTAACGAAAAACTACCTTACACATAAGTTTTCGCTGATGTTGCTGTGTCTGTGTGTTCTTGCAGACTTTTTTCAGATATATCGAGGCTAGAGACCAAAGTAGAGAGATTAGAGTCGCAATTGTCTGCAAAAGAAAGGGAAATAGCAACTATTACCCGAACAGTAGAACACTTGTATATAGTTATATTTGAGTACGATTTTCGATGGAAGTTACTTACAGTGTGTTTTGATTAGGAAGCAAAAGCCAAAGCAGGTTTAAAGGCGCAAATTGATAAGTTACAACAGGAAAGAGATGAATTTCAAAGGATGGTTATAGGAAATCAGGTATTGTCTTTTAAAAACCAACTAAATCATTCATTTATTATGTCATGTATTTTGTAAAATCTTATTATGGTCAATACGTTTTGTCATAAAAGCAAGTGAGAACCCAACAGATACATGAGATGAAGAAAAAAGAAAAGGAGTACATCAAGTTGCAGGTATGATTCGTCTTTTACAATTAACTATTTTTGCATCGTTTTTGATTTTTTTGATTGTTGAATGAAATTAAGAGGGTGTTTGGGATTGCTCAATTTTAAGCTCGTCTGGCTTTTTGCCATTGTTAATACAAGAAAAGTACTTTTGTAGTGTTTTAATTGCTAAGTGCTTATAGGCTAATTTTCTTATATGTGGATGAAGTTAGCACATGGGTAGGGTAAGTGGCTAGGTGCTTATTTGAAAGTTCTTATAAGCCATAATGCCATATGTATAAGCCAAAACTATACAATTCCAAACACCCCCTTATAAATGGATGGACATCTTTCCATTGCAGGAAAAGCTAAACCAAGTTATAATGGAGAAAAAGAAGGAATCTAGATCAGGCATGGAAATCATGAATTTACTTCAGGTAATTGATGAGTATGGTCGATATTTGCAAATGCATATATGGAGTTAGTTGTTATGTTGTCTAACTATCAGTTTCCGTGACAACAGAAAGAAGGGCGGCAACGTGGAACTTGGAATGGAAAGAAGGCTGATAACGATTTCTATAAAAAAATTGTATGTTGTATGATTTTTAATATAGTAATTCAAATCAGATATAACCGTGAACTTCTCTAGGTGGATGCCTATGAAGCAAAAAATCAAGAGTTGGTAACTGAGAATGCTGACTTGAGGACATTGTTACGATCAATGCAGGTTAGTTCAAATATTTTTCGTAATTACAGTGCACTTTTTGTTAGATATGCAAAGTTCTCTGGTCATGTCAGCTTGTTTATATACTTAAAGCTGATATGTTTTGTGCTTCTTCCAGAGGTGACATTTTTAAATGAGAAGTGTTGCATTCTTTTTGTCAAGGGACCAGTAGTTCATCGAGACTTAAACCCGAGGTTTGTATATTTACATTCAGAACATTTAGCCTTTCTCTCTCTGGTGCATATTTACATGTAACTTTGTACTTGGTCATCGATTTTCATGGTTTGGTTTATCATTTGGTATTTGCTAATGATATTGAAGGCTACTTGTACCTTCTCAGGAATGTTCTTTTAGTCAACTCCAGTGCAGACCATCTTAAAGTTGGAGACTTTGGACTAAGCAAACTTATCCGGGTGAAAAATTCTCATGATGTTTACAAAATGACCGGCGAGACTGGAGACTGGGAACTGTATGTCTAAGTCTTAAAACACTTCTGCTATTGAATTATCTGAATTGTGAAATTAGTCGCATCATACCCCTTTTAACTTTTGTAATTTCTTAATGGCATACATCCAAAGATCGTTATATGGCTCCAGAAGTCTTCAAGCACCGTAAATATGATAAGACAGTTGATGTCTACTCTTTTGCAATGATATTGTACCAGGTAATATGTGTTTTAATAGAACTTTATGAATAAGGATAGAAAGCAAATAGATGATCATGACCATTATGTGTCTGAACTTTGTTACAGATGCTTGAAGGAGACCCACCACTATCAAATTTAGAACCTTATGAAGCAGCGAAGTCTACAGCAGGAGGGCTCCGACCTGTTTTCCGAGCTAAAAGTTACAGTCCTGAGCTGAGAGAGTATGTTAATTCTACATGTATAACCTTATTTTAGTTCCATGAATTGCATCATATGCGATTAATTCTATTTATATCAAAATTTAGTAAGTTTGAGAGGTTTTATGTATGAGAACATATTTGTTTAATCAAATTAGAAATTGGGCCAAAAATTGGTTCACCTTTTTATGATCATATGGTCAATTTTTCTAAATCTTAACTTCTTAACTACATATTATGTGTTGGTTGAATGTTTGTGGTACGTAAGTAATTAAGATGTTGTGATTAGATTAGTCAATTACAATGAACTTTTGTGTGCGAGTGGTGCCCAAATAGAATCCGTTTGAATCAACCCAGTTGCAATGCATTAGTTTAATCAGGTAGTTGCATTTTTTATTATTATTATTTTTTTTCGCAATTACATTTTGATATTTTCGCGTTCTATTTTGAATGTTACACGAAACTCTTACTACAATATCGCATATCGTTAATTATCTGCCGCTAGGAATTTCCGTTGCTATGCACGGGTACTCGCCTATATGTTTTCTATGTCTATATTGATTGGGAACCATCTATGTCACATCGAGAATATTGGCATTGTTCTTGCGTTTATTGTATGCCAGTCAAATGTCAGCGAGACAACGAATACGACCATACCCGGTATTAGTTCACGACGAAAAACAATGGTGGCATGCACTTCTCGACTATCAAGATAGGGACCTCGCCGGATTAGGCCATTAGCTAGGGGTGTGACTTATGTGACTTTTTACATAGTATAATATACTGTTAGACATGTATTATTTTTGTAGAAGCCATTGGGCTTTGTTATTAGTGATAGGCCTAGCTCGTTTTATGTTTTGTATCTAGAATAATCCACCACGGATTATATATATCGTAATTGTGTGTTTAATTGAGGGACAAGCAAATCATAATTCTAATATGGTATAAGAGCATCCTCAACCCGAAATAATATTGTCGTCCAATTTTCTTTCGCTACTGCTTCCTCTCACTTGCCGTTTATTATTTCCTGTTAGCAATTAATTTGTATTAATTGAGAAGTGATGGTCATTTGTTAAGTTAGAACATTAAGTGTCATGTGTAATATGTAATATTTAGTTTACAATGTGGGATAGTAGCATTAGTATTGATAGTAGCTCAAGTATATATGTGTAGTGCATATATTAGCCCACATTATAGTCCAAGTAAAAGCCCATCTATTGAAATAGATGTTGGCTGTGTTTACTATATTACACACACTCCCACCACATAAGTTAATGTGCAGTAAAGTGATAAGGTGGGAGTATGTGTGGTTATCTTGTATCTCTTCCTTTTCTCTCTAATCTAATATCACACTTTCCATTGTTTATCTCTACTGCCACCACATCTCATCTATATTCTTATCTTATTCTCATCTATATTCCATTCTAGTCTCTTCTTGTTCAAGGCCATTTGATCCAAAGGTTAAAGTTTATGATAAAGTAGGATTTCAAGTCACAACAAGTGGTATCAACAGCCGGTCAACAAGGTAGGTTTGTTTGTGTATTCGGTTCTTGAAAAAAAAAATATATTGTGTTGCGTTTTATTTTCTGTGAAACGTGGATATATATTTTCTTTCTCTACTTCGATTCATACGCAAGAACAAGCAAAGATTAAAGATCATAAAGTTGTGTTTGTTTTATGATTCAATCGACTTGGGCTGTGAAGTGTTCTAGTCTTTCATTCGACTATTGTCTTGGAAGTTTAGATTTTTGGTTTGTTGTTCTTGGTTCATAGATCATCAATCTTCAACAAGTTTTGTATAAATTTTGTTGTTGATTATTTTATTAAAAGAGTTGAATTATTGGAGGTAGTGAAAGTTGGTCAAAGTTGGTAGTAGTGGGTGAAAGTTGTCAGGGAAATATTTTACAAGAAAAGGTCACAAGTGGGCAAGTAAGGATAAGGACAAAAGTTGGTGAAAATCTGATTCAGTCGTTTTATCGGAATTGATTGAAACAGTCGAATTATCGGAATTCAAGCTTTTTATCGGAATTGGGTGCAAAAAATTCTTATCGCAATTTGGTGCTGGGCAAAATTATCGCAATTCAGTTCTGGGCAAAATTATCGCAATTCAGTGCTGGGCAAAATTATCGCAATTCAGTGCTGGGCAAAATTATCGCAATTCAGATCACGATAAAACTATCGCAATTGCACCTTTTCAGACTTATCGCAATTGGGCTTTTGGTAGAGTCATCCGAGAACTTTGATCAATTCCGATATCGGACGAAACTGCGTTCCAGATATCGGACAACACTGGATTTCTGAATTGTCAGTTTCAGTCCCTGTACTTTCCAGCAGCCTTTAGGAACTTTCAGATTTGGCAGTTTTGGCCCTCGTACTTGTGTGAATTGATTTCAAAGTTAAATAACTTTTAAGGATTTGATTCGAACGTAATTTCGTCAACTCAAAAGTGAACTCGGTATTTTAACTCTTATATAAGAGTGGAAAATACTTCGACAAACGGATATCTACCCTCTTGTATAAGAGTGTTAGATTTTATATAAATTGCCAATTTATATAAATTGGATATATTTCTATCTAAATTGACATTTTGCCATAATTTATATAAATTTTGGTCAAATTGAAATTTCTATAGAAATTGTCATTTTATCTAAATTGTAATTTACATAACTTTGTCGAAATTGTAAACTTTTGACTTTGTCTTAATTATACTCTAATCAAATTTCATAACTTTATTTAAATTTGTTTCGTTCATTTAAACCTACAACTTCAACGATCATCAATAACAAACCAAGGCTTCACAACAACAACCAAGTTCAACCGTCAACAACAACATATCCTACTTAGTTGCAAAGATCCTGTATCTATTTTATCATATCAATCATCATCAATGGCATCTCACCAAGACGATATCACAACTGTTTTGGCAAATGGTTTTGCTTCGGTATACAGGGCATTAAACATCGAACCACATAACAACAACCATTGGAATTCACCGTACACTGACAATACGAAATTATATATGGGTCAAGCCGGACAAATGGTTAAAGTTATTGGGAATCAGCAAGGAAATGCTATGGGTATACAGACTGGGAATCAATTGCAATATGCAGGGTTGTATACGGGAAACCAAGCAGACCAGTTTGTGAATCAGAATGGGGTCAATCAAAATGAGGATTATTGTTTCATGACTTCATGTGGAATCCACAGGAGTGATATAGGCAGAATTAGTAATGTTCAGGCAATGAAGAAGGTAGAAAAGCTCCAGTACATGTTGATGCTAGCCAACAAGGAACATTCGGGAATACCGTTGACTGCTAAGGAATCTGACTTCCTGCTTACAACCAGAATCAATGATAATTCTACAGAAGTCACAGGAGTCTCCGATCCTATGCCTGATCAGCAACAAACAACATCATGCAGTGATTCTGAAACTCCTCCATCTTATGACACAGAACCACTCCATGAGGTACCATCATTGTTTGCTCATGAAAAGCCACATTCTGTGCCTCTCGAACCTAATTTCGATACATATGTGGGGGAGCAAGTTAATAGCAATGTTAACTGTGAAACTTCATATATGGATCTTAATGAAGTTCAAGTTGCACAAAATGATGCTAATGATGAGGAAACCCATGCTCTATTTGAATCATTACTTCAAAATTGTCAAATAGAGATTGAAAAGGTCAAAAAGATCAATCGCGAGGTAAAAGCCGCGAATGAAAAATTGACCACTGAGCTTGAGAGTTATAAGGTGAATGCACGAGCTTTTGATTTTCACAACAATCGACAGTCAGAACTTGAAAATAGTTTAAGAGATTCTGTTTTAAGAGAAAAACATTTGCAAATCAAATATGACACTCTAGATGTCAATTTGAACAACAAAATAAAATCTTTAAACAAGGAAATTTCTGAACTAACCAACCAGCTTTCAAAACAAAAATCAACTTATTCTAATCTTGAAAAGGAAAAGAAATAGTTGAATGAAAGGTTTTCAAAACGTGAAAAGGATCTTCTTAAAGAGATCAATGATAAAAAGGAAACCATTGCAAAGTTGGAAGATTTACTTGTAAAAACGGGTCATTCTGCTCAAACAGTTAACTTGTTAATAAACGATCCAAACCCAATTTTACATACAATAAAGAAAGTGGCTATTGGTTATGAAAATCCTTATAATCTCAAGAAAGCTCAGAAAGAACAGAATGTGCTTTATAATGGTAATTTAATAAATGCTATCCATGACCCTCCTCCGGGTTATGATTCTAGTGAAACGATTGAGCTTTCAGAAGTGAGTAGAAAGAAAATGCGACAATTGAACAGAGAAATAAAACCCATTGACTATAATGAAGTTAACAAACTTGCTGGGGTTCATCTTGTTCAAAAGGAGTCACCTATGTTTTTTCAAAAACCAGTGGTTTTCGCAAAACAAAAAGCTGTTTCAAAACATCTGCCTAACATCGAACAAATGGCATCTAAAAACACTTATGATACAAGTGCAGCTAGACTATATTTGGTTGATCTTAAACAGAGAATTGAGAAACTTCAACGTATTGTGGCTTTCAAAATTAACAATCAAAAGTTTGAATGGTTTCCGGGTGTTCAAGATGAACTAAAAAGGATCTTTGAAAAAGAAATTAATCCACATGTTGCTGCAATCTATGCGGTTGTTCAAAATGTGGAAAATAATCTTTTAAAAGAGTCTGCAGAATTCGTTAAGGATCACAAATCCTTAGTGAAGGAAGCAAATGAATACTTGGAACGAATAAAGGTTTTGGAACATCAAAATGACTCTCTCTCCTTCGAAGCTCTATCGACTGATATTATGTCAATTATTTACCAAACATATTCTGTGGAAGATGATGAAAGACTTCGGGCCGAGACTTCCGAAATTGTTTTAAAATATGAGAATGCGCTTGCTAAGATTGAGAAACAAAATGTCACATATTTTAAACAACTTGATCAGAAAAAGGAAGAATGCAAATATGACAAATTGTCGTATGAGCGTTCTTACAAAAACATGCAAGATCAAATTGCTCTTTTGAAGTCTCAGCTGGATAGTCAAAATAGGAAGGGTGAGGAAACTAAGTTTGCAAAACCATCAACTTCGGAACAACCAAAAATGTCAATTTCTCAAAAGGTTCCAACAGTTGATGTGACAATTGATTTGACAAAACCAGTCACTCCAACACCCTCGCCTAAAACACCAAAAGTGATAGCACCTGGCCTTTCTAGGAATAGCTCACCGAATGTGACCATAAAAACTGTTAAGGAATCAGTTGGTTCAAACAACACGGTCCACAATTACTACCTAGAAAATGCTAGGCAAAAGGCACAGGTTCGACAAGACGGAATTTTAGGAACAAAACCTAGAGTGATGAATTCTACAACATTACAAAGCACTGCTAGTAGTAGTAAACCACTACCTAGGATCATTCAACTAAAGACTAGGGATTGGCTTGCATCTAAGAGTAGTTGCGAAAAAGAAAATGTTATCCACGTAGAATCCAACACTAAGAATTCAAATTCCTCTTCGAACACAAAGCAAGTTCAAAATGACAGTAGTGACAAAGTTAAGGTTGCCGTTTTAAACAAGAATGTTGAATTTGTTTGTCCTACATGTCAAAAATGTGTCGTTTCAGCTAATCATGATGCATGTGTTGCACAATATATCAAGAAAGCAAATGCAAGTGCTAAAGCACAATCCTCTAAGACACCAAATAGCAACAAACCCGTTGCTAAGAAGCAAAAGGCTAAGAAACCAACTAGGTGGATCTCTACAGGACGTGGTTTTTCTCAAAATGAGACTTCCGCTGCATCTGAAAAGAAAACAACTCCTAGATCTTGCCCTAGGTGGATTCTGTCACACCTCGCCGATGGCGGAAACGCGAGTGCAACATCAAGGATATCATCACAACACTTGGTGTCTAAATAGAGAAAATACTACATGCAAACAAATAGAGCAAAGTACAAACACAAAGTGTCGTAACGATACCCCAATATAAATAATCCAAATAAAATCTCCAAGGAATCTCCATTAAAACAAAGAGTTAAAATGAAAGAAAATCAAGTATCTCAAACAAAATCCATTTTTAATCAAACTAAACTCAATGATAAGCCATCCCCAATGCAATCTAGGTCTCTTCTAAACGCGCCCTTCTATCTTAGCCTTAGAATGCTCACCTGAAAATGATGCTTAAAACGTCAACATAATGTTGGTGAGATTCATAGGTTTAAGACACACAAAAAACCTTTATCATCAGTCCACTGTGATTATAAAACATAGCATAGCAGGACAGCAAAGATATATAGTTATTATACACTAGCATGCAATCATAGCTTACGGGACGGAACGTGCCCACCGATCCAAAATTTGGGACGGAACGTGCCCACCGATCCAATAACCACCACAATTGGGACGGAACGTGCCCACCGATCCAAGTTCACAAAAATTGGGACGGAACGCGCCCACCGATCCAATATAATTCCCCTTCCGGCCGGACATAATAATAACGAGTAGAGCCACTAGGGCATCTTCCCACTCGTATAATCACCACAAATAAACACCATAATAACATGTAGTATAAGTATAATAACAATTACACGTCCATGCATTTTATAACCACATAATCACAGTAACCCAAAACAATTTAAACAAGCATCATCTCCATCCCAAGTTTAAAACAAAGTAAAATTTTGGGACTATGAACTCACCTCAATTCCGCAGCTTCCAAGTTATCAACACACAAATCTATACAAACAAACAATCCCACATTACACGCGACCAAGCTAAAAGCTATAGTCCATGTAACACATATATATGATGGATGTCTAAGGTTCATATAACCCACCATGGATTACCTAGACTCCATACTAATCATCACCCAATACCTTACACTCACTAAATCCCTTTATTAAAACTTTCAGAAAACGCAGATTTGTATGGTACTTTCACCCACATAAAATCACAGCGAATAACTCTTCACAACTCACACCAAAAATTTAACATGATCCTTCATAAGCATACAAGCTTGTCCCAGAAGGCAATGCACTAAAAACACACAAAAGTACTCAATGAAAAATCAAACATGTCATCTATCCAGATTCGGATCTGATCGGACATCAAAAAGTTTTGACCTCTTAGACACACTCGCACAACTTATTATCGTCTAATTTTCGCGTGGAAGTCAAATATAATATAGAACTTAATTCCCACAGAAGGAATAACCATAATTACACTTTAAAAGTCACCATTGACCTCAATACTTTTACCCTAATTCTGTCCCGGTTTACCAGTTTTGACACCTTAACTCATAAAATTCGTTTGATTGACTTCCCGACCTCGAAAACACTTGTGGTCGGACTTTTTGGAAAGCTCTTTCACTGAAATATAATCTAGACATAAAATTCATGATCTAACTCATCTTCATCTATTAATTACAATCGTATCTTTACAGCCCTATAATTCTTCCAGATTCATAACTCATTAATTAACATGTTTAAAACCCTAATTACTTCATCAATCATTATAATATCACTAACTATTGACCCTAACATGTTTAATATCATTAATTTACAAATCTCAATATAAACCCTAGATCCATCACAACTTGTATTACATGAATTAGAAAAATTAATTAAACATAAATATTATAAGTTTACCTTAATTCTTGAAGAATGAAAACCCTAAAAAAAATCTTCTCCTCTTCTCCCTTATGGTTTGGTCGAAATTTTCAAGAGGAAAGAATGAGGGTTTTGGTTTTGTATTTATAGGCTCCTAGGGAAAATTCTAGATAATGGTTAATTAGGTAAGTGGATTTGTAGTCAAATTAGGTTTCCTATTTACCCCAAAAACCCTAAATTCGTTTTTATATATATACATATATATAATTTTTATTTTTTTATTATTATTAGTTATTACACTTAAAACCTTGTACCTTTGATATTTTATAAAAACCTATACCAAATTCTAACATCTTACGCGACAATTCTTCATTTTTACGACAACCCAGAAAAATATCATTTTCAAAATAAAGTTTCCAAAAATAGATTTTTCACACTTATTAATAATATAACCCATAAAAATAACCTCCACGTAACTTACTAACGCTCAAATAATTGAACGGATACTTGTTACGCAAAACCACCAAAACACCAAAACTACACAAGTCATTTCTACACCACTAAGGTGATCAAAATGAACTTCTCCCAAAACTCACACTACTCAACATGATAAAAATCTCACACCAAGGGATTTAGTGCTAACACACGTACTTATTACCCATATACCGCACATATACCACACATAAGCACATATTACACATCACATAAAAGTTAAATTGATTGAGACTTATTATTCAAACTAACCTGCTAAAATCACGGTTGTTACAGATTCCCACGGGAAAAGTTTTTAAAACAGTTGGTCTTAGATGGATTCCCACAGAAAAGATTCTTGATAGCTGCACCACAACAAGTAATAGTGAAAATCATCAGGATAAGGATGTAGAAACCACTACAACCATTGATAGTGGACACCCTCAATGTGATGATTCATGTTCTTCTAACACTATTATTTGTGCATATTCTTCTTTTGTGGATTCTGTGATTGCAGGTACTCGTGAAAGTGTTGAGAGTTCACTCGCTGAATGTGGAAGAGAAGACCTTTATGCCAACATCGCATTTGGAAATCCTGGTCTACATCCACTCTTAACTCCACTTTTACTTGTTCATACTTAATCATTCTTTGTGCATATACATTTTTTGAAAACATCAAAAAGAATATTCAAAAATGGAAAATTTTCAAAAAATACAAAAACAATATAAAATCACAAAAATCCAAAAATATTCTTCTCCGACATGTCTCTCGTATAATCGATATTCTGTACGTACCTAGAAATGTCATTTAACAATGATACGGGCATGTACAGATGCTTGAGCGAGAGTTCAGTTAAATGTTTTCAAAACATGTCGTTTCTCAAAAAATTTCTTTTCAATGGCTTCTAAGAGACTCACTCTAGAACCCGAGCTTCACTCAAAGGCTTTCGTGCATTTCAGTACGAGACCCGTGCTTTATTGTGAAATCTTTTATCGTGGCCCGAGTACTTCAACTCGAAAAGATTTCATATAAAGGCTACATTGATGACTTCTGATTATTTCTGATCAGGACTCGCAATGTTAATGGCAAAAAGCTAAACCAGTGAGCACTTAATCAAAATTGTTTCAAAAAGATTTTTCAAAGTCTTTCTATAAATTTTGTGCTCACAATGACTCCCTCGAAGACCCTTAAATGCTTTTAAACTCAAATGTTTAATAAAATGCTATGATTAAGGGGGAGTATAAAAAGAAAAATGTTCCATTTTTCATGCTAAAATCAGTCCGTCTCTCCACAAAAAGTTTCATTTTAATCAACTGTTTTCAAAAATACCACTTCATGCTATTTTTGAGGGGGAGATTAAGTGTTTATTAAACATAAGGGGGAGAGGACGTGATTAAAAATGTGATCAAAAAGAAGTTTTGTGGGTTGAATCTCAAAACGAGTTCTTCAAAAAGACTAAGAACAACCCTCGAATTGACGAAACTAACTGTCCGTTATCGAAAAGACTTGTCCTGGATGGGTAATAATTTCAAGCTGGTTTTCCAGTGATGTAAGCGTGTCTCGCAAAGGACTTGTCTGAGTAGAATGTACCAATTCGAGAGATGATCATTAAATATGACCGGGATGTAAGCGTGTCTCGCGATGGTCATATTAACTGAAAATCGATCAATTCAAATGTGCGATCTCTACCCATCATGTGCAATTCTTTCTTAAATCTCATATGCACATGTGAAGGGGGAGTATTTCAGAAAATGCAAAACTCTCAATGTGTTATCAAAATGTGTTTTTCTCATAAACACTTTGAGAGATTTTCTCAAAAGGTTTTATGGCAAGTGATCAACAAACCTAGGATAATCATGGAGTTATAAGGTGATTATGGTTAGGTTATGTCCTATGATCCGCCAGAGCCGGAGGGATCTTCCCAAGGACAATTCCAATTGTCTAGAATTAGAAGTCCTTAGGTAAGATTGAAAAAAGGAGTAAATGAGAAAGGAGAAAGAAGGGGTTGAAGAATGAAAAAGAAAAGTTTAATGTAAGGGTGAAAAGAAATAGCCCTCCATGAAAACTTAGGTCAGAAACCGGGTCAATACATCTGCTATCGGTACTCACTAAGGTGATACTGATATTGAAGACAAGTCGTCATGGACCCAGTGACGCATTTGCACCACCCCTCCTATCCACTCAGATATCTCTTAAAAGATATTTGTTTCATTTCTCACGGAGAACACTGCATAATCTATCGGCCTCTCACTCCGAGTTGTGTTGATATTGAAAAGGTGGCACTCTGCTCCATGCCTCCGACGACTAAAACCAAAACGCACATTATTGAGTCTAGAGACATGAGATTCATCAAAAGATCTCTTAGGAACACTTCCTATGCAATACACTTGTGTTCAATCATAAGGACACAAGTAGTATGAGTCTTAATGAGATCTAAGGATCTTGCCTCACGACATGATGACCGCTGGACGATTTATTGCTAACTGTCTTATGCAGGTACCGACGAAAGTCCATCTACCATCATCATCTACAACGTAGACGCATCTGATCAGAAGAAGTAGATCAAGGCAAGAACATCCAAAGTCAATACTTTGAAGATCACAATGCATGAAGGAACAAAGAACCAAGACTATTATACATTGACACACGAAGTTCAAGTTATTGAAGGCAAAAGACCAATCACCGGAGCATCATTGAAATGACCATCCCTTAGGGGGAGATTGTTAGCAATTAATTTGTATTAATTGAGAAGTGATGGTCATTTGTTAAGTTAGAACATTAAGTGTCATGTGTAATATGTAATATTTAGTTTATAATGTGAGCTAGTAGCATTAGTATTGATAGTAGCTCAAGTATATATGTGTAGTGCATATATTAGCCCACATTATAGTCCAAGTAAAAGCCCATCTATTGAAATAGATGTTGGCTGTGTTTACTATATTACACACACTCCCACCACATAAGTCAATGTGCAGTAAAGTGATAAGGTGGGAGTGTGTGTGGTTATCTTGTATCTCTTCCTTTTCTCTCTAATCTAATATCACACTTTCCATTGTTTATCTCTACTGCCACCACATCTCATCTATATTCTTATCTTATTCTCATCTATATTCCATTCTAGTCTCTTCTTGTTCAAGGCCATTCGATCCAAAGGTTAAGGTGTATGATAAAGTAGGATTTCAAGTCACAACATTTCCAGCTAAGTATTTCCATCAAATTAATTTTAATAATTGGGCTCCAACTTTATGCATCATCCACTCGTTCTTTGGTTACTTATTCTAATGCTGATCGGGGTGGTTGCCTTACTAGTTGTTCTACTTTCGGTTATTATTTTTTCTTTGGGGATAATCTCCTATCGTGGTCTTCTAAACGACAACATACTCTCTCTAGATCGAGTGTTGAGGCTAAGTACAGAGGTGTTGCAAATGCAATTGCTGAAACTGCTTGGCTTCGTAATCATCTTCGCGAGCTTGATACACCATTTTTGTCTACCACCATTGTCTATTGTGACAATGTTAGTGATATTTATTTGACTGCTAATCAGGTTCACCAATACCAGACCAAATACATCGAGATTGATGTACATTTTTTTTCATAATATGGTTGCTCGTGGTCTGGTTCGTGTTCTTCATGTGCCATCATATTACCAGTATGCTGACATTTTCACCACAGATTTACCGTCTAGGCTATATGAGGAATTTCGTACCAGTTTGAGTGTTCACTCATCTCCCGCTCAAAATGCGGGGGAGTGATAGATGTGTATTATTTTTGTAAAAGCCTTTGGGCATTGTTATCATTGATAGGCCTAACCTATTTTATCCTTTGTATCTAGAGTGATCCATCTAAGATTATATGTTGCAATTGTGTGTTTAATTAAAGGACAAGCAAATCATAATTCTAATATATAGCACTGAACTAGCTAGTTGTTAGATAATGTCCTCTTTGTTTCGATGACCCTTCTGGTTATGTTATGTTAAAATCTCATTAGAGTTAATTCATGACACGTTCTGTATTATTCGTCGTTTCAAATGAATATATTATTTATCCTCTCCATACACACTACATGTTAACAAGAATAGGATCAGATCATTGTCATCTTTTCCCTAAATAAATGATTCTCCTCTTAAATAAGAAGATTATGGCTTACCCATCAAACAAAGGGTCGATTCACAGCATTTAAAGGAGACAGCTACGTTTCGATATTTAGCCTACTAATTCTTGTATAAATAGATGGTCTGTGGAAAAAGTATTAATATAATAAAAAAACAATTCTCTCAATTCTCTTTCATATTTGTTTATATGGTATCAGAGACTATGGTTCTGGTCTCATCATTTACCAGTTAAACAACCCCATAAACCCTCAATCAAAACCTAAGCCACCATGGTAGGTGGTGTCGGCAGCTCAGGATCTGATCTTGCAATCCAACTAGCAAATCTCTTGCAACAAACCACTTTTCAACAACCACAAAATCCAAAACTTTCCGACAATCTCCAAATCAATCTTAAGTTAAACAGTCAAAATTACGCCTTATGGACTCGGATGATCCGAGTCGCTATAGGCGGAAAATCAAAAAACTTGTTGAACCACTTAACCACCGAAACACCACCAGAAAAAACATCAGAAAAATATGAAATTTGGGAACAAGAAGACCTGGTTGTGTTTTCTTGGCTCATCCAAAACATTGAACCCACGATAGCCGGAAACCTTACCGAGTATCCCACAGCCAAAGCATTGTGGGACGCGTTGGCGATTACATACAGCAGTGGGAAGGATAAACTCCAGACATTCAATCTTCATGTCAAAGCCAACGAACTCAAACAAGGTGATAAATCTCTCGAAGATTTTTGGATCGCGCTACAAGGTGTATGGGGAGAGATTGACCGGATCGATCCAAACCCCATGAAGTGTCAAGAAGATATCAAAACCTATGCAAAAATAAGATCGGAGCAGAAGTTGTTCCAATTCCTAAATGGATTGGATCGAAAATTCGAGTCCATTAAACGGGAAGTCCTTCGGGTCGACCCGCTTCCTACCGTCGAAGCCGCGTACGCCACCATTCGCAAAGAAGCCGCTCACCAAAACATCTTGGGAGCAACGAACAATGAACACCAGGGCATAGCTACTGGTTTAATCGCCGGAGAAACAGATGGCATCGGTTTGGCAACCAAGGGTTTTCGCAGATTCGACGGCAAGAAAAAACAGGTTACCAACGATGACAAATCCAATCTAAAGTGTGAAAAATGCGGTATGCATCGACACACCAAGGACCAGTGCTTCGAAATCATCGGATACCCAGATTGGTGGACCGATGGTCACAAAACCGCTAGCAAAAAAGGTGCAAAGAAATCCGAACCTTCCCCTACCGCCAATACCACTAGGAAAAATAGCGACGGCGGATTTGGAGGGCTTGTGACGGCAACCGGAGAAAGAACAGGGGAGGAAGAGTTCTCGGTCACAGGTACAGGGGAGAGAGTAGTTAATTCCAAATCCCCAAATTTCTTGTGTAGATTTGATTCTAAAATTAGGGATACTAGCCCATGTTGTAATAGCTCAAATCAGTTTGCTAGCTCAAATAAAAGTCCACTACATCCAAGTGGATCGGCCTATATGGCCCAAACCCGGTTTAAAAATTCTAAAGGTCCTTGGATATTTGACTGTGGAGCAACAGATACAATGACATATGAATTATCCGATTTCACTGAAATATCCAAGCCCGTAAAAACCCACATCCAAGTTGCGAATAAAGAAAAAATGGATGTAAAAACTGGGGGAACAATTAAAATTTCTCCTGACATCAAACTTCCTAACTGCCTTTATGTCCCCTCCTTATCTCATAAACTCCTGTCAATAAGCCATGTGACAAAAGAACTCAACTGCTCTGTTCTAATGCACCCAACTTTTTGTCTCTTACAGGATATCAGGACGGGGCGGATCATTGGGCGTGGCACTGAACAAAATGGGTTATACTATGTTGACGAAGTGGTGCAAAGTGGTACTGTGATGTTAGCTCATGGAACTACGGAAAGAGAAGCATGGTTATGGCACAGAAGACTGGGACATCCTTCAGTTAGTTATTTACATACTTTATTTCCTCAATTGTTTCCCTTGAATAAGCCAAGTACTTGTGAGACATGCATTTTAGCTAAAAGTCATAGGAAAAGTTTTAAACCTAGTAATACTAGGGTCAAAGTGCCTTTTTCCCTTGTTCATTCTGATGTTTGGGGTCCTGCACCTGTGATTGGGGGTCAGAATTTTCGATATTATATAACATTTATTGATGATTGCACCCGAATGACCTGGATTTATTTTTTGAAAAGTAAAAATGAAGTGTGTGACAAGTTCTCTGTATTTTATACCATGATTCAAAATCAGTTTCAAAAGTCAATTAAAATTGTCCGATCTGATAATGGTGGAGAATATGTGAACTCTCAATTGAAACTATTTTTTCAATCCAAAGGGATAGTTCATCAAACCACTTGCCCCCATACCCCGGAACAAAATGGTGTCGCCGAACGTAAAAACCGTCTCCTTTTGGAAATGACAAGAGCCCTCTTAATTGAATCACAAACACCCAAATCTTTTTGGCCAGAAGCACTTGCCACAACAACATATCTAATTAACCGACTTCCAACCAAAATTCTGAAAATGAAAACCCCACTAGAAATCCTCTCTGAATACACCACTATTCCACAACCCCTAACACTCCAACCTAAAGTGTTTGGTTGTACTGTTTTTGTCCACATTCCCAAAACCTATCGAAATAAACTTGACCCGTGTTCTGAGAAATGTGTCTTTGTGGGATATGGGGTCAACCAAAAAGGATATAGATGTTATAACCCAAAGACAAAACGTATGTACACCACCATGAATTGTGACTTCCTTGAAACCAAGTACTATTACTCCCCTCCCCTCAGTGGTCAGGGGGAGACAATGAGTGACACACTGAGTTGGTTGAGTTATAGTACCATCGTTGGAGAAGATCTTCCTACTCATAGTACCACATCTGAAGCCCCAAAGATCAGTGCCACTTCCGAAGATCCTGTTCCGGAAATGATATCCGAGGTAAGTAACTCTCAACCAACTGAAAATAGTACTGACAATAGCATCCAAGGTTCCATTGCTGAGAATGTGCAGGAGCAAGAAGAACCTATTACTGAGGAAGTGCAAGAAGAACCTACTATTGAGGAAGTGTCAGAAAGGTATGTCCTCCCACCAAGATCAAACAGGGAGTTCCAGCAAAGCGATACTCTCCAGAAAAATACACCAGAGGAACCAGGTATCCTTTGGCCAACATAGCTGAAGGGAATCTGTCTGACAATGCAAAGGCCTTTACTGCAAGTCTCTATTCGGAAAAAATTCCCTCCAGCGTGGAACATGCTGTAAAATCGGAAAGATGGAAGAACGCTATGGATGATGAAATGAAGGCATTAATGAAAAATGAAACATGGGATCAATGTGCTCTGCCACAGGGAAAAAAAACCAGTAGGATGTCGGTGGATCTTCACAGTAAAATATAAACCAGATGGAGCAATTGAGCGATATAAAGCTCGACTGGTTGCAAAAGGATACACTCAGACCTATGGAATTGATTACTCAGAAACCTTCTCCCCAGTGGCAAAAATGGATACAATCAGGGTCCTACTGTCGGTAGCATCTAATCAAGGGTGGCCTCTCCATCAGTTTGATGTAAAAAATGCTTTCTTACACGGAGAACTAAAGGAAGAAGTTTACATGGAAGCTCCACCTGGTTTCTCAAGTCAGTTTAAACCAGGAGAAGTATGTCGATTGAAGAAGTCTCTGTATGGACTTAAGCAGTCTCCTAGAGCTTGGTTTGGCAGATTCACCCTAGCAATGAAGAGGCATGGGTTCAGACAAAGCAATGCAGATCATACTCTATTTCTTAAAACCAGAGATAATTGTGTAACGTGCTTAATCATATATGTTGATGATATGGTTATCACTGGAAATGATAAAGAAGAAATAAAAAGGCTAAAAGAAGGGTTGTTCAAAGAGTTTGAGATGAAAGATCTGGGAAATCTTAAATATTTTCTTGGAATTGAAGTTTTGAGATCAAAAAGGGGAATATTCATCTGTCAGAAAAAATACATACTAGATCTTTTGGCAGAAATAGGAATGATCGAGTGTAAACCAGCTGACACACCAATGGTGACCAATCAGAAGTTGTTTATGGAAGAAAAGGCTAAACTAACTGGTAGAGAAAGATATCAACGCTTGGTGGGGAAACTAATATATTTGTCACACACTCGACCAGACATTGCATACGCTGTGGGAGTAGTAAGTCAATTCATGCACCAACCACAAGTTGCTCACATGAATGCAGTCATGCGGATTGTCAGGTATCTCAAAGGAACAGTTGGCCATGGAGTCTTATTTAAACCGAATGGACACCTGGATACTCAGATATATACAGATGCTGACTGGGCTGGAGACAAAGGGAACAGACGATCAACATCAGGTTACTTCTCTTTGGTAGGAGGTAATCTTGTTACATGGAGAAGCAAGAAACAAAAGGTAGTGTCGCTATCAAGCGCTGAAGCAGAATTTCGAGGTATTGCCAAAGGTGTAGCAGAAGCATTATGGATAAGGAAACTTGTATCTGAAATAGGATTCCTACCACAAGAAAGCACTCGGATCATGTGTGATAATAAAGCTGCTATCCAAATTTCAGAAAACCCCGTGCAACATGACAGAACCAAGCATGTAGAAGTCGATCGACATTTCATCAAAGAAAAGCTGGAGGCAGGAATTATCAAGCTACCATTTGTCAAGTCTTCAGACCAACTTGCAGACATCTTGACAAAAGCAGTTGGAACAGACATGTTTCACAAATGTCTAGGCAAGTTGAATTTTGGTAACCCTACTATTCAACTTGAGGGGGAGTGTTAACAAGAATAGGATCAGATCATTGTCATCTTTTCCCTAAATAAATGATTCTCCTCTTAAATAAGAAGATTATGGCTTACCCATCAAACAAAGGGTCGATTCACAGCATTTAAAGGAGACAGCTACGTTTCTATATTTAGCCTACTAATTCTTGTATAAATAGATGGTCTGTGGAAAAAGTATTAATATAAAAAAAACAATTCTCTCAATTCTCTTTCATATTTGTTTATAATCCTAACAACTAAACAATTTTAAAGGTTTATATATCTCAAGACAAACATTTGGTGAATGGTCGATTTCTCAATCCAAACATTTTCCTGGTTATTGCATCACCTATTCAACAACTTCTTTTATTAAGTTGTTATAATGTAACTTATTAAACTAATTATTAAGCTACGACTTAAGTGAATGATTCCATATCTGTTGATTTAGTCACGTAAACGTTAAGTTAATGTTCATGTCTTAGCCAAATAATAAAAAAAACCCAATAGGAAGTAGGTTATAATAATTATTATTGCAAAACGGCATATTAGTAATAGTCATGGATGCACATCTTTACAACTTCTTATAATCCATTCTTTTGACTTTTTTATGGTTTTTAGTTCATTATATATTCTTAATTAATATATAATCTATTGTCTTAACTTTGCCAACTATCGTTATATTTTAGTTAGCAAAATTCGCTATCTAGCTAGCATCTAATGTAGTGACTGTTCCTCCTTTAAGTGGTCACAGAATCATATTGTTTGCTCGAAAACCTGTTTCATTGTCTCTTTAATCAGTTGTATAGTTTCACTACTCAACATCATTAACACATTAACAACTTTGACATACTAGGTTTATCTTCAAGTTGTTCTTGCACACATAATAGTTCTATTTGTGTGCATCACAATATTTCATATGATAAGTTCTACACATGTTTAGATGTCGTGCTACCATTTTTTTTTTTTTTTTTTTTTTTTTTTTTTTTTTTTTTTTGTGATTTTAAGTTAATATTAATGATCCAAAATAGCAATATATATATATATATATATATATATATATATATATATATATATATATATATATATATATATATATATATATATATATAAAAAATTCAGCCTAAAATTAGCTAAGTCCAAACCTAAACTTAACTCCTATTTCTTAAGCCCAACATTGTACTAAGCCCGAAAACTACAAATAAAAGCCCAGATTAGAACTATTATTTTTTAAAAATAAATAATTTATAACTTTTTAAAAGTGTGTTTTGAGTGTTCGACCTTTGAACTAGTTTAATGTGCTTACGATCGACCATATAATATTTGGCATTAGGATGAAACCTCATAGAATAGCACATCTCCATATAATAAATTGCTGTAGCTGTTCAAAAGTATTACGTAAAAACCGCAAAATCAGCTTCTAAGTTTTGTTTTGGCTAGTTCGGTAACTACGACTTAAGTCTATACATAAGCCAAAATTTAAGGTGCAAAGTGCTTCATTTATAATGTGAAGATGTCAAAGTAATATATCCAAGACTTGAAGAGGTCAAAGTGAACATGTCCTAGATCGATCAAGTACATACACTACAAGTTTTGTGTGTTTTCATTTCATTTGAATCACACACACCTTTCGAGCTGTAGTTATATCTAAGGTTTGTTATCGAACCCCTCTTAGTTTCTTGTTTGATTGTCAGGTTTTTATATCAGATTATGATTATTTAAAATGCTAATAGTAATGTATTATTGGCTTAAGATAAGATAAGTAGTAATGTATTATATTCTAATGTAGTCCTTAATTATCTTTTTTTTTTTTTTTTTTTCATCTTTCCTAGGGTTATAATTACGGGTGTTATCGGGTCGGGTTATCGGGTCTGTCGGGTCGGGTTGAGTCGGGTTTGGATTTTTTTAAAACTCACCCGACACCCGACCCGATAAGGATTCGGGTTATCGGGTTCGGGTCGTAGTCGGGTCGGGTTATGTCGGGTCGGGTGATTCGGGTTATCGGGTGACCCGATTGTAAATGTCGCCAGTCGCCACTGTGTTGTTGTGCACTATTGTAATACTTGCATTAAACATGATACTAATAATATTATATGATTCGGCATATCTAATAACCATCATACATGTGATCTTGGTCCAAATGCTTAGTTTTTTTTTGGTACAATTTAATACATTATTAAACACACTCGATCATAAAGGATTGTAACAAGATACTGGTGTATTACTGCATGTCTAGATTTAGCATGGTAATTTGTGGGTTTCTTTTGTCATACTTAAGTGCATAATATACATATCAGTATATGACATGCGTTGTAGCAAAATACTAACCAAATATGCATGTGTTTCTGCTTGATCCAAAGAATTTGAAAACTATACATTGTAAACAAACGACTAGAACGTAGACAATTGCTACTTTAGTCTGAAATAGCTAAAAGACTTTCAATATGAAACTTTTTAGTTTATCTAAAACTCGCGACTATCTTGTCAAACGAAATATGTATAAGTGCATTCTTCATGAGCTTAAGTTGAGTCAATTATATGACTAATATATCCAAAGGCTCGTCTATGACTAATATATCCAAAGGCTCCATATTGACAGCATGCAACTTGTAGGAACTTGAAGTTGTGCAAAAGATAACAGAAGCTCTTTCAAAACAAAACTGTGTAATTGCATATTTGGATAACTGAGAGACATGCACAATATAATCATTTTGCTCTTAATGTGCAAGTTGGATAACTGAAAGACATGCACATTGAATCAGTTATCCAACTGAATTGTATCAATGTGTATACAACTTCTCATAACCAGTAAAATAATTAATATCAATCAGACAATCACCAAATAATCACCATTTTCATCTCTAATCATATCAAAATTAAATATTGTAAACTATATAAAAAAGCATTGTCGGGTCTTATCGGGTTGACCCGATAACCCGATAAGATTTTTTTTTAACCCGAACCCGACCCGATAACACTATCGGGTTATCGGGTTCGGGTCAAAACAACCCGACTAGATTTTTTGACCCGATTAGACCCGACCCGATCGGGTTCGGGTTCGGGTCGGGTCAACCCGACCCTACAGACACCCCTAGTTATAATTATGATTCGGTGATTATAACCAAGAGTCTTGATTTTTGTTATGATATTTGGCTATGAGTACCTTTGGTGGGAGGGTTGTATGAGGTATTAAGATTTTAGAAGGCATAGCACGACCTCATCCTACGTATGCCGCTGGTTCTAATACCTCTTTTCAATTGCATAATTGCCATGTTGGACGTAGTTCTCGTAAGACTAGCATAGTTTTTGCATGATGGGTAAAGTTTATATTGATTTTTTCAAGTGCCTCGTCTGACTTGTGCAAAAATGTTATTGAACAAATGTATAAAAACTAGTGGCAAGCATATTGATTGGGTCGTGATAGGGCTCTTTGATACCTTATGCAACCCACTCACCAGGGGGTATGCATGGATAAAGAATCAGACAAAGATTAAGACGTGTTTTAGTTCCAAATTATATTACAATCCCTATGAAAAAAGTCAAAAACACCGAGTAAAAGGTTCCGATGTAAATCATATCTCGAACTCGTATAAGGATCTGTTAGTACGACATATCAAACCAAAATTTACTATAACATGTAAAGTATGACATAGTTTCCCCTTTTCTAATAATTAAGTATATGATGTACAATTACTACCAACTAGTAGTTAACGTAGTTTCGCTATCTACCATCTAGCATAGTGAGTGTGACTTCGTTTATGGTCATGGAATCATACTGTATGCTTGAAAAATAAGTTTCATTATCCCGTCTTCCAATATGGAATCCAGGGTATTTTGGTTGCGGCAATTTTACAGTTTCACTACTTAACATCAACAACACATTTGACATACTTGGTCTGTCTTCTGGTTGTTCTTGCACACATAACAACCCTATTTGTATGCATCGTAATACTTCATCTTCCGAATAATCGTGCCCGAGAGATTCATCTAATAATTTGAAAGGATTGCCTTCTCCCCATAACATCCATGTCTGAAAGATAAAAGATTTGGTTAATACACGCAAACTAAAAAGAGTACAAGGAAGTACTTGCAATTCTTTGATAGTGTATATAAGCTCCATAAGTCCATATAATTAATAGCTTGAAGATATATTTTTTTTTTCTTAAAAAAAGTCTTTAAAATCTTGCAACTGCACTGTTAGTTCTTACATAGCCAAGGAGACTAAGCTGGCTACTTGTGTAAGACGATCCTCTGTTCTTTTGACCGCTCACTATCTCGAGCACCAAAACTCCAAAACTGAAAACATCTGATTTCGTCGAGTAAGACCCGTCCATCGCATATTCCGGTGACATATAACCACTACAAGAGATTTGAGGGAAAATAATTGAGATACTAACAAGGAAAAACAAAACATGTCATAAAAAAATGCAAATGATACCATGTTTAAGTTTGAGATTGCTAAGGAAGTGTTACATGCTAATTCTAGATCAAATAAGCCTTTTAAGACTAGCAACCTGATATTACCCCATAGGCTATAGATCTTTTAACTAAAGTACAACAATATGATACTTACTATGTTCCAACCACTTTCTTTGTTTCTGCTTCAGTTTGATCACGCCCGAATATCCGTGCCATACCAAAATCCGATATTTTGGGGTTCATTTCTTTATCAAGCAAAATGTTACTTGCTTTGAGATCTCGATGAATGATTTTAAATCTTGAATCGTGATGAAGATAAAGAAGCCCTCGAGCAATACCACATATGATATTAAATCGTATTTGCCAATTTAGCTTTACACTCTCTTTCTCTACATCCAATTCCAAAAAGAAGTTATAATCTCAAACAAAATAGGCTAGTCAAATGAAAATACAAACATTTAAAGGAACTTACCGAAAAGAAACGTGTTGAGACTCTTGTTTTCCATGAACTCGTAAATCAACAACTTCTCTTTAAGCTCAATGCAACAGCCAATTACTCGAACGAGGTTTCTATGTTGAAGTTTTGCAATCAGCTTAACCTCATTTTTAAGTTCCTCAATCCCTTGATCAGAAACTGTCGAGAGCCTTTTTATGGCTACAACTTCGCCTTCCGTTAATATACCCTGATAATATCAACCATCAATATGTCACTTTGTTTATTTGATGCTCACATGGTGCATAATCCAAATAGATGTATGTAATGTTCGTACAAAAAAATGTTCTACCTTATAAACAGATCCAAATCCACCATGCCCAAGTTTATTTGCATCCGAGAAGTTGTTTGTTGCCATAGACAAAGTCGTAAAATCAAACAAGGGTAATTCGAGTTCAACCATCTTCGTTTCTTGGTGATCATGCTTTTTTGGGATAATAACTCCATGGTTCAATAATAAAGCTTCTGCTCTTTCTTGTGGATCTAATGCAGAACATAACACAACATATCTCAAAACACATAAGTCATGATTACTTTAAAACAGTAAACTAATGTGTTTGACTCTGAAATGTCAAATTTACCTTGTACATCTGTCTTGGATATTTTCCTCCTTTTCAAGTAAAATAGTACGAGTAGAATTATAAGCATAATTAAACCACCACCAATGCTGAAGGCGATAATTATCACAACATGGTTGCCGTTGCCAGAACCATTTTGAGATCTTCTTATAGTCGGTGATTGGACTGCAATGAACAAACTTATTATTATTAATCTCTGTACTTCCGATTGAGTTATAGTTAGAAACATACTTACATACCTATATCAGAAGCTGCAACTTTAACATAAAGATATTGTCCACCACCTTCAGAATCATCATACTGCCTCATATCCATAAGATCCACTTCCCAAATCGCACAACCAGACCCACCCCCAGAAATATCCATATTAGAATAAGCGGCACAAGAACAATTCTTTCTACAAATCTCACCACACGTTCTCAAATTCATCTTCTCATCAATAAACGCTTTTGATCCATCAGGCAATCTCATGTTCTTCATTGGTAAAAACTCATCCGACCTGCAGTCGAAATCAGATGTCCTTTCACACCCACCCGTCCCATCACGTAACTCCCATGCTTGTTGGTCTTTTGGTCTGAATCCAGTCATACACTTGCATCTTGGAGCGCCATTTGCATCACAGACACCAAAAGGTCCACATTCACCATAGTTATCACATCTGTCACTTGGAAAAGACCAAAACAAATTCCAAATTTTTGTTGTTTCAACCCAAATGTATCTTTGTAAAGCACCCGAATAATTTATAATCACTCGTGAATAAACGGACTTATTCAACATTTCAAATGAATAATAAATTTCGTCCGGATCATCCAAAAATTCAAAGTTCATTATACTAACCCCTTTCATCTCAGGTGTACCACTAAACATTTTTCCTGTCCAAGGTCCACT
Organism: Artemisia tridentata subsp. tridentata; assembly: GCA_021014915.2. Classification (NCBI taxonomy): domain Eukaryota; kingdom Viridiplantae; phylum Streptophyta; class Magnoliopsida; order Asterales; family Asteraceae; genus Artemisia; species Artemisia tridentata. The sequence goes on along the minus strand of CP139507.1, from coordinate 17,635,752 downwards.
TCGGGTAATTTTTGTATCGTTTTTCCACATCACAAGCTCAGGGAAACCTTCTATGTCCATTTTAAAAGAATAAACACCGGAACCAGGATCCGTTTTATTCTTCCATGACTTTAAAAACCAAGTATTTCCGGTTTTCCGACTCCACCCTAGTTTCATCTCGGGTAACAAGGTATCCGTTGGAAAATCAAAGCTTTGCCAAATATAGTTCTCTGGATTTTCATCACTTTCACGCCGAAGCACAAAATTACCTGTTTCGTAAAAAACCAATTTATATATGTCAACGACAACACCAAGTTACTGTATTAATTAAATATTTGCCAATACCCTTTCAAGCATACTACAAACAGAGCTGAATGTTATACTCTTATATGAATTCGGCACTTGCTAATTTGAACTTATCTTTTAATTTACTTGATATAACAAGACTAAAATGTAACTTAAGTTTACTACTTCTTCTATCTTGTAAAATAAAAAGTTACCGTTGTTTAGAAGTTGTGCAACAGTGTTCACCATAGGTACAGAGCGGTTCGACGACCAGACTGAAGTTTCTGATTGATCTACAAGTATTAAGTTGCCGTTTTCGCCAATTGTAAGTTTCCCAGGTGAAGAAATTATTGGGTTGTCTCTATTAGCTACCCAAACATATGTTCTCTCTTGAATTTGCTTGTACCAAATGCCTACATACAAATTTTTACTATCCCTTGTACTAAAGAAGCCCAACTCGAAAGCTTCACCATTAGATACTAAAGTTTGATTACTCGTAAGTGGTGTTGTTGATGTGATTGTATCAATTGCTAGACAGGTTAAAGGGAATAAAAGAGAAAATATGAATATGAACATACTCTCATGGCGGCTATTGAGAGTTTTCATTTTTGAAAGTTGTTCACCAAGAATTATGATTTTCTACTTACGTTTCCTGTTTCATTTTATATGTGTGTGACTTGTTGTCATTCTTTAAAGAATTTGCGGAAATTGTTGTAAAGGTGTTCAAATGGTTGGTGGGCCATGTTGTAGAATTTTTGGATGCAAGTAAACGATAATTAAGTGCTTTGATGATTAAGAAAGTGAGACCCTACTAGTCTACTAGAAGGATCAATCTTATTACTATGTTTTTTTTTTTCCTATATGTTACATGACAGAAAACTTAAGTTCATACCATCACTTTTATAATTTATTATAGATTTTTTGAGGTCTCAGAATCAGCGGACAATTTGACTCATCAAAACTTGCACATAAAAATACGTAATGACTTGAACTACTGTCTTTATGGTAGAGATTATAAACGTGTAAATGTAATTTCTTAAACGCCATTTATTCTCAAACTTAGTAAATACAAAAATATGTTTTGTTCTAAGTTTGAAATACGTACCGTCGTCAAGGAGCTGTGCCTCTATGTTTCCTACAGGTACAGATAGGTTCAACGACCAAATTGCAGTTTCGGTCTTAATGAGGCTTTTCATTTTTTAAAGTTGTACACCAACACAAATATGTTCAAGTCTATGTTTTACTTTTTAGTGTTTATTTATTAGCGGTGTTTTGTCTTCTTGTCATTTTTCAAACAACGCGTGCTCAAATTTCCAAATGTTGAATATGGTCAAGTTGTTCATTATTGAATATTTGCAAAGTACTGTAACCAACAGATAAGGTGTTTGAAAGTAAAGGCGTATTGAACATAGGTTAATTATTCTTGTGTTTCTAGATATCGTACGGATAATTATTGTTTAGATATTTTACCATTAGACTAGAAGTTCCTTAAAATCTGGATAGGTATGAAAAAGAGGTCTTTGCATAAAATAGCCGTGTTCTTCAAAGTGGCGGCTACTCTCTTTATTGAGTTGCTTTGTTAGCCTTAACATTGCCTCCGGCATTTAGATCTTGAGGCGAGGGCCTATGGCCCGGTCAGCATTACCGATTTTTAGCATTTTACAAAAAGTTGCATAATTCCTATTCCTAAGCTACATAACTAGTATCCGTAAATATAGCACTCTTCGTAACTTATTTATGGCTCAAAATATATCACACCGACAACGTATCTGAGGCACTCGATAGTCTAGAGCTTGATAAAATCTGGATAATGAAAAACAAGTCATTTACTAGCCGAGCTTGAGCTTGAAACTGAAAGCTTGTGACGAGCCAAGCTTGATCTCGAGTCCATTTTATTTTCACAAGCTTGATCTCTAATGCTTATTTAAATGGTGCGTTTACAAAAATTGTGTTAAAAAAAAAAATCTTATTTAATTTTGGCAGGCAACCCACACGACCATAAACAAATTGGGCCAGATTCATTGAGCAACCATTAGTCCATTAGGGCTTGATCGTCGGCAGCCCACATTGGCCCGATATGTACATTTTGGGATAAAAGGATGACAAGCATATTGTAGGGTTTGGAGCATGGTTGTTAAGATCCCGATCTTGATCTTAGGATCTTACGATTTTACGATACAACATAGCAAAAACGATCCCCATCTTACATAGGATCTTTGTAAGCTAAAAATCTTATAGGATCTTGATCTTGACAATAGGATCTTAAGATTTAATCTGATCCGACCTTACTTTTCTCGAATAACAAACTAAAAAACTACATAGTTATGAAGTATGTTTTATAAATTTAAAAAAACAATATGTTACTCTTCTTAAACATTCCATAATCATAATTTAGAACAACATTTTTATGAAACATTCTTATAATTTTGTGTTTATAATATATACTAATTTGTAGATTTGTATAATCTATACTATCTAAAGATGCAATGGCTTAATTTAATGTGCAAGAGTAATTGTGCATAAAAAGTTGTAAGGTACAAGGTAGTTTAAGCTACATCTATACTATATGAATCATAGGTATTAACCAAAACATAATTGAAATTAATTACACGTATTAAGCAAAAGATAATTCAATGCAACCGGTATTATGGAACTCAAAAAGACTATTTTTTGTAACCTCAAAGAATACAAATCAACTTATAATTACAACTGTGTTAAATGTGGAGTGCATAAATGAGAGACATCAAACCCATTGGCTGTCCAAAAATTGTACTGGAGTCCAGTAAGAAAAAAGAAAAAAAATCCATCATGGCTGCAGAAGTTGGAAGTTTGAGTTCTCAAATGGCTGCAGAAGTTGGAAGTGTCAGTTCTCAATTGTTCCTGGATGATCTTCAGCTGGAGGACACTGGAACGATCGTGGTTATGCTATGTAGGATGTGGGATGTAAATGCTGTTGGCGGGCGCTACTTGAGCACTGATTTCTTGGTCTGTGATGCTAAGGTATATTCCTCTTTCTCTTACAATGATCTGTGTAATATCAATACAGGAAAGTCTAATTAATAATATATACATTTTTAATACCTTTGTTTGGCAGGGTCGTGTAATCCATTGTACTGCCAAGGGAACAGTGGCTCACAATTTTTTGAGGTTAAAAGAGGGGAGTGTGTACTCGATTAAAAATTTTATCGTCATGCATAATAAGGAAGACTTTCGTATTAGGAAGGACGATACCTTTATGCTTCACTTTGATGGATCTACTATAATAAGGAAAGCTGTGGTAAAGCGAGAAGGATTTGTTAGGCATCCTTTCCAACTGGTGGATTTAGATCACATTGTACCTACAGACAACAAGTATCTCATTGGTAATTTCCTGTTTGATTATGTATGTTAATTACTTTTCTGTATGTAAATAGTGTTCCTAACCTGTCATAAAATATGCTGCATATTAGATGTTGCAGGCTATGTAACAAATGTTGGGAGGATGAACTACACCAAAACAGGCTCGAAAAACATTGATTTCTTCCTGGCCAATCATAGGTTGTTATATTTATGTTTTGCAATTGATGTTGTAAAATTAATGGCTTCTTTGCCAATACATATCAAGGAACTTACCGTTTATTGTATGTTTTTGTGTTGTACATCAAGGGGCCAATCAATACGGGTGACTCTATGGGGAAGCCTTGGTGATATATTGATTGAGAAGAAAGCAAAATATGTAGGCTTGCTTCCTGTTGTGGTGACCTGCACATCTGCAAAACACTATAACAGTGAGTTGCCATTGACTATGTAGCTTATTCATGTTAGACAACTTTTACATGCTAATTTAAGTTATAATGTTACCTTCCAGATAAGCTATATTTATCCAGCAGTTCAGTAACCATGATACTTGATGATGTTGAGATCCCTGCAATCAAAGAGATGAGATCAGAAACCAGGTCTGAATATGTATGAATTTAATGTTTATTATTGAAAAGTTGCAACAATCCATACCTTTAACAAAATTGTTTACTCCTTTGTTAGCAGTATTGAAACTTCAAGAGCAGCATCGCGTGCAGATAACTCTGAACCAAGGGATGGGACGATCGAGAATCTCCTCATATGGTCCCGCAATCGAAAAAATGATGTATGTATTCTTTTCCGTCCGCCATGTTTATAGACTTATTCATCTGCCTAATATTGATATACCTTATTTCTACACAGTCAGCAACTTTCATTTGTAAGGCCCGGATTGAAAATGTGCGGACTAGGAAGGGATGGAATTATCCCTCATGTGGAGGTGAAAAATGCAGGAAAGGTGTTACTAGAAAGGACGGGCGGTTTTGGTGTGATGCATGTGACAAGCCAATTGAATACCCAGTAATAAGGTAATGTTGTGTTTATCACTAATAGTGTCTACATTTGTATTCAATAAATGACTCACATTGGTATATACTGTTTGTAACATGCCCTCCCAGGTATCGACTTGAGCTTGGTATCTCGGATGCTACTGAACAGACTGTGGTAGTTCTTTTTGACGAGGCCGCAACCGAATTGGTGAAGTTCCCAGCTGCAGCAATAGTGGACGAGGATGTTGAGGTATATTTATAAATTCCCTTTTCATTACCAATCTCCATTACTAACACCTTACCCTACAGAGTTTGGAAGACCACGAAAACTTACCAACTGCTATAGCCAACCTCATCGGCACAACACACGTTTTTGAAATCAAATCTCATAGCTACTATGAGTACGGAAGCTTTGAGAGTTTTACCTGCTGGACGGTAGACCCGCCTCAACCAACAGTAGAGAGCTCATGCTCAAGCACTATTGATGATGGAGCTATGGCTGCAGCTTCATCATCCACCCCACATTCCACAAACCCATCAGTTGCTACACCGGCTAAGCCTAAGGAGGATAAAAAAAAAAAAGGTAAGTAAGTCAAATAATATTTGCCTACCAAAAAAAAAGTCAAAACAACGGTTAAGTGAACATAACAACCATGATTCAATTGTTTGTAGGCTAGAGATTGAAGATTCGGATACTGAAACTGAGATGATTTGTGTTGATGATGTCCAAGGAGAAGCTAACGCCCTAACTGCCAAAAAGAAGACAAAACGGTGAGCACATGTAGCGTACACCCTTTCATGACTAATTATCTTATATTTGTCCATGTTTTAAAATCGTTTCCTTTCTATGTTTTATTGTCAGTTTTGTGGTTGCAGATTCAGAATGAGTTTCAGCAGGGTGCATACCAAGAAGCCTTTTTAAAATAGCCGTTTAGAACATGAATAATATGTTGCAATAAAACTGTATTGGGGTTTATTTGTTATGGTTGTTTCAAAGATACAACCCCACAAACTGATTCATATCACTATATCTTATGTTTGTTTATGCTTGATGATTTATTGCCCCTACCCAATATGGAACGCGTTTTCTTTTGTGTTAATATTGCTTTCAGGTACATTGAAGTTGATATACGGTGGTTCAGACACTTGATGCAACTGGTCAAAAGCATGCAACATGGGATCTTGCTGTTTTTTTAATAAAGTTTAGTGAGCAAATGTTCAATATTAAAGATTGTCTCCATATGGTTTAAAGAATATGTTCTATATAATGTAAAAGATTGTCATATTTTTCATATTCAATAACGCAATATATAAGTTATGTATCCTATTTTTATAATTTATAATGAATGAAATTCAATCCTCTATACTTTTGTAAATGTGTGTTCTTAGTTAATAGTTTCATGCTCTTACCCAACCTTTAGAAATACAAACCAACCTATTTAAAACCTTACCATGTTGTGCCAGCCCTGCATATGTATTGTAAAACAAACCTTCCCCTCTGATGTGTTTAGTATTTGCTGCCCATGAGACGTTGACATGAAAATGTACCTGCAACAATAACAACAATACCAACATCATTTTGTATCAATCAACCAGTCATCCATAGCAGACCACCAACTCAATAGGTTGTGCATAAATCAGTTCTCAGATAGATGGATGTACAAAAAATAAAACTGCTACACAACTGTCATACATGAATAGTCATTTATCATAAATTCAGTTGCAAAATTTGTTTTTAATATATAATAATTAGTATTTATGGATAAATAGAAGTTACAAAACCTGTTAGCCTACATGGAATCTCATGAGATTATCAAACTATTTAAAGGTCATGTTATACCATATTCCCCAACTCATCCAGTTGTTATCCATATTCCAAAGTCATGGCATTCACTAGAGAAATGATAGGACAATACTACTACATGCCAATATCAAAAGCTGCAAAAGAGTTCAATATTGGTTTAACTATGTTCAAAAGGCACTGTCGAAAACTGGGTATTCAGCGTTGGCCCTATCGTAAGCTGATGAGTATACAACTATTAATTAGTACTCTCAAGGTCAGAATTAAATTGAATTTAACACTTTGTTTTTATGTTGCTCATAAACTTATATTGCATTATAGGCTGAAAATGGAGGTGCAAAGGTTGATGGGAACAATCAAGAAATCATTATAAGGCTTGAAGAAGAAAAGAGGCGGGTAGAAGAAAACCCTGATACAGAACTTGCTAAAAGTACAAAAAGGTTGAGACAGTGTTATTTCAAATCCAAACACAAAAGAACGAAAACCCTGCGTTCGATATGGTCAGTAACAAACCAACCAATAACGGATGTGCCAACACAGTTAGAGGGAACTATCTCAAATCATGAAAATATTGAAGATGGTTATGGTACTGACTTTAGTGAGGAAGATTAGATGAAAATCGCATTTGATATATACCAATTTACCTAAATGTTGGAAAATAAATTATTAATTTTTAAATTTGATGGTTATTGTGCTGAATGTAGTGGGTATAAATGTTGAAAAATAAATTATTAAATTTTAAATTAGATGGTTATTGTGCTGAATGTAGTGTGTAAAATTATTGTGCTGAATGTTGTTAATTTTTAAAAGACATTTCATCCAACTTGAAGTTTCCACTTAACTTTTTATGTTGCTATCCATTTGAAACCAATCGTTGATATATACATACCTGGACCAGAATTCATTTAGTAAATTGTTAGATAAAACGCAATAATGTGGAATTATTGAGAAACACGGTATCATTATTAAAAAAAATATTGATAATATTAAAAACCTGGCCATACTTATCATGCTTTACAAATGGGAGACTTTTCATTGGTTATGACAGTTATTCCATCATTTCAGCAACAGAATCCCAAAAGATTTTTTGTTGGACATCTTCATTCTATACCTAGCCATATTTGCAAGAATCTATGTTACAAAAGTGAAGCAGATCCTCCAAATAAAAAATGAATAAAAGTATAATTGAATCTTACAAGTTTCAATAAGTTGCATTATTCCTCTGATTAAAGCCATATTTATCTCTGTGTTACAGGATCACGGCCCAAGAATGCTGAAGTTCCATCCCTGTCAGACATGTTGCACAAATCTTTCATCATCCATTCAAAAACAATAGTCAGCCAAGATGGCAGAGTACAAAGTTATTGTGGTTTAAAACTGGGGGAAATTGATGCATCATTTACAGGTAAACACCAACACCAAACATTTACTTCAACTATGGAATTAGAAAATTTTTTGAAAAAATACAAGCCTGATTTGTGAATGTTCCACTTACAACATAATTTATTAGATCAAGTGACACACCCAATAGGCACTTCATCATATCTGCCACCGAGCCAGATGAATTCTACTTCCAAAAGTACCTTCATGTACAAAAAAAGAGCGTCATCAGGTGAGTAATTAACCAAATGATAGGAAAACTCAATATCTATTAAAAAATGTTGTATATTTGGCAGACTTTTAATTTCATACAAGTGCTTATTACAATTACCTTGCTTCTTATAGGACCAGCCTATCTGCGTGCAGCAAAACAAAGCCAACAACGAGCTGCATTTGCATCTGCAGGTAATTACACCTGTTAGAAATCTTGCCCCCTGTTATTTGATTTATAAAATATTGTTCTTCACACTAATAATTACCTCTTCGTCAAGGTATTCCTGTTGTTTACCATAATATTGGCCCTCCATCGTTTGAATGTAAAAATTGCAATGCAATTATGTGGTATGAAGAGAGAAGCGATAAAGGATCCAACACTAGCAACCCAATATTCTCCCTTTGCTGCCAAGAAGGTAAGGTGCTTCTCCCCAAGTTTAATGAAGCACCTTCGCCTCTCAACAAGCTTTTAGACTATAACAATCCTCCATCTTTAAGATTCAAAGATCATATTAGAGTCTATAATGGCATGTTTTGCTACACTTCTTTTGGAGCCAAAATAGATAATTCAATTAATACAGGCAGGGGACCATACACATTTAGAATAAATGGCCAAAGCTATCATCGAATAGGTTCTCTACTGCCTACAAGGGGTGCTCAGCCCAAATATGCACAGCTATACTTTTATGATACTGAAAATGAAGTAAAAAACCGGATGCAAGCTTTTATACACAAGGATAGTGGCGAATTGGTGGATGAAAAGATAGTAGCAAGCCTGATTAGAATGTTCGATCAATCAAGTTCAATTGCCAAGGCATTTCGAATGGCCAGGGATTGGTGTAACTCCCAGAATTCATCAAAGTTTCAGCTACGCCTGCTAAGTGGTCGGAGTGCATCACGGCAGTACAACGCCCCGACTGTCCCTGAAATAGCAGCTTTAATTACTAATGACTTTGGTGATGGCATTCCCACGAGAGATATTGTTGTAAGTAACAAGGATGAAAGTCTGAAACGTATTTCTGAGCTGCATTCAGAATACATGGCCCTTCAATATCCATTATTATTCCCATATGGAGAGGAAGGATTTCATGAAAAAATACCGTATCACAAGAACACAGGTACCCGCAAGACAAAAAGGGGTTGTCTCACAATGAAAGAGTACTATGCATACATAATACAACAGCGAAATAACCAAGGTACAACCTTACTTAGAGGTGGGCGATTATTTCAACAATACCTGGTGGATGCATACACGGCTGTTGAGGAACAAAGACTTAAATGGACTAGGCAAAATCAAGATACGTTACGTGTGGATCTATATCATAACGTGTGTGACGCTGTCACAAGGGGTGATACAAGTGCAGCAGGGCTCGGGAAACGAATCATACTACCAAGGAGTTTTACTGGCAGCCCAAGGTATATGATGCAAAACTACCAGGATGCTATGGCTATATGTCGACACTATGGAAATCCAGATCTGTTCATCACTTTCACCGCCAATCCAAAATGGCCCGAGGTTACTGAAATGTTAAAGCACATCCCAGGACAAAAAAATAATGACCGTCCAGAAATAGCAACCCGTGTTTTCAAGATTAAACTAACTGAATTGTTAGACGATCTTACAAAACATCATATTTTTGGTCGTTCACGGGCAGGTAATACAACTTGGTGCAAAACATCAAAGTCTACTATTCTATATCAAATTTATGCATCAACTTATGCTTTCCTTGCATTTCCTTTCAGTTGTCTATGTCATAGAATTTCAAAAACGTGGCCTACCACACGCTCATATCCTATTATGGCTAGACGAAGACTTGAAATGCAAAACCGCACGCGAGATAGATGACATAATTACAGCAGAGATACCATGTAAATCAAATGATCCAGAAGGGTATAAAATAGTAACTGAGTTTATGTTACATGGACCTTGCGGTCAAGATGCTAGGGATGCCCCATGTACAGTTGAGGGTAAGTGTTCAAAACATTTTCCTAAACCTTTTATGGAAGAAACAATTGTTGATAATGAAGGCTATGCGATTTATCGTCGAAGGGATAATAAAGCTTACCATATAAAAGGAAAGTTTAAATACGATAACAGATATGTGGTTCCTCACAATCGTTATCTCCTCATGAAGTACCACGCCCACATTAATGTCGAATGGTGCAACAGATCAAAGGCAATTAAGTACTTATTTAAGTACTTAAATAAAGGCCCCGATAGAGCTACAATTGTTATACAAGAGAATGTTACAATCGATGGCGATTTGGCAAATGTCCAAGTTTTGGAGGTCGATGAAATAAAGAATTATTTGAATTGTCGTTTCCTAGCTCCATGTGAGGCAGTATGGCGTTTGTTTTCCTATGATATCCATTACTCATATCCATCAGTCATGAGACTGAATTACCACTTGCCGAATCAGAACGCAATCACACTTCGTGACTCAGAAAGCTTACCAGCCCTAATTCAAAGGGAAGGTATCGACATAACTATGTTCACTGATTGGTTTGAATTAAACAAGCGTGATACATCAGCGAGGGCATATACATATGCTGAGATACCTCAACATTATGTGTGGCATGAGAAAGACAAAATGTGGAAACAAAGAAAACGTAAAAGATGCATTGGCAGGATTGTTTACTCTCACCCAGCTTCTGGAGAACGGTATTATCTTAGAATGCTGTTGAACATTGTGAGAGGGCCTGAATCTTTTCAAGATCTCATGATTGTTAACACCAGACTATGCTCCACATTCAAACAAGCCTGTTTTGAATACGGCCTTTTAAATGATGACACGGAATGGAAGCATGCTATATCAGAAGCAAGTGTATGGGCGTTTGGACCACAGCTACGTGACATGTTTGTGACAATTTTGTTGTTTTGCGATGTCAGTAGGCCTTTAAAATTATGGGAAGAAAACTGGGAGTTCTTATCAGAGGATATCCTCCATAAAAAAAGAAAATTTTTTAAATATCCTAATTTGGACATGACGGATGAACAACTCCAAAACTATTGTTTGCTAGAAATCCAAGAATTGTTAGGTAGACATGGAAGATCTTTAGCAGAATTTCAAGATCTACCACTTCCTAACCCAAAGTTACTAACCAACTTGGACAATCGTCTCATCAGAGAAGCGTTGGATTATGATATGAAGAAGAGTAGTGCTGAGCATCAACAACTTCATTCATTGTTAAATCCTGAGCAACGATTAATCTATGAACAGGTGATTGAATCTGTGCATAATAAAAAAGGGAATTTTTATTTTGTATATGGACCAGGAGGGACCGGAAAGACATTTTTATACAAAACTGTCATTTCAAGGTTAAGATCAGAACGTATGATAGTGCTTGCTGTCGCATCTTCAGGTAAAAATGAATATTCAACTAAAACAAACAACTACTCTGTAAACTTTAAAAAATACATCTTCAACTAATAGCCTCAATTTATGTAGGAATCGCTTCATTGTTGCTACCAGGAGGCAGAACTGCACATAGTCGTTTTCTTATACCGCTTGAATTATTGGAGAATAGTACATGCGGCATAAAGCAAAACACAATATGGCAGAACTCATGCAGCAAGTTAAACTTATCATCTGGGATGAAGCGCCAATGACTCAAAAATATGCTTTTGAGGCATTGGACAAGACGCTAAAGGATATATTAGGATATCATGAACCAGATAATAGGAGTCGAATTTTTGGAGGCGTTACGGTCTTACTGGGAGGTGACTTTCGACAAGTTCTCCCAGTTATACCAAAAGGGAGCAGGCCCGACATTGTTCAATCCTGCATAAATCAGTCTGCGTTATGGAAGCATTGCAAGGTCTTCACCCTTACACGCAGCATGCGTGTGAATGAGTATAGTGAAAATGGGCAGATTGATACTCGAAAAAGGGATTTCAATAGATGGGTTTTGGCTGTGGGAGATGGCACATTGCCAGCAAAATGCAAAGAAGGGGAGGATGACCCAACTTGGATTGATATCCCTGAAACCTTTCTAATTAAATCATGGGATTCTCCTATCGAGAAAATTGTTACAGAAACATACCCTGATTTTACAACAAGACAAACCGACAATGTCTACCTCAAAGAAAGGGCAATTTTAACTCCTAAGAATGAGGATGTTGATGCCATCAATGACTATATGTTTAACCAATTAGAAGGCGAAACTGTTACATACAACAGCGCAGATGAGATTTGCAAGGGCTCTACAGACAATCTTGAACAACACGACCTGTATCCGATTGAATTTCTAAATTCCTTAAATTTCCCCGGCATGCCCCCACATGCTCTTCACTTAAAAAAGGAACTACCCGTTATGCTATTGCGAAATGTCAATCCAACCAGAGGACTATGTAATGGAACAAGGTTGCTCATTACAGATCTCGGCCAGTTTGTCATTCATGCTAAGGTACTAACAGGTTCAAATGTAGGAGACAATGTCATTATACACAGGATTATACTCACATCAACACAGTCCAAGTGGCCATTCGTCCTCAAACGTAGGCAATTCCCTCTAAAACCATGTTATGCAATGACCATTAACAAAAGTCAGGGCCAGTCACTTAATTATGTTGGCCTGTATTTGCCTACTCCCGTATTCAGTCATGGACAACTTTATGTCGCATTATCTAGAGTTACCAGTCCTGATGGCCTTAAAATACTAATGATCGAAGACAAGGAGCCGGAGCTTGCACACTGCACACGCAACATTGTTTTCAAGGAAACTTTCAGCAACTTATATTAGCACAGCAATGTAATGTTTCTAGATGATATCTAATAAATACATGCATACGTATCAAATCAGTATTAAAGATTGTATTAAAGATTGAATGCATAACGCATACTCTATTAGCACAGATATCACTTCAAAAGTCAGTCAAATATCCCATAAAGCATATTATATCCTTTCTAAGCAAATAAGTATTCAACCATACACGAAAATAATCAGTATCCTTATTATCAAAAACATAATTCTTTATGAAGTAAAACTAAGTTTTATTAACCTTCATATATACAAAAGGAAGCAGCCCTGATCCAATATTCATCTGATGTAGACTATATCATACTCAGATAGGTGGCTATCGAAGCATGTACAGCTGACAAATTTTGACAAAGTATGAATGATGGATGTGCGGCAACCATGAAAATTTAGCAATAGCTGCCTTGGTTGCCGCACATCCATCATTGATATTCCGTCTAACATCTTACATAACAACAAAAGCCATATCATCAAGTATACAAACACAAAAACTTTACTAATCAAATTTGAAAACAGATATACAAATCAATAACCAAATTCAATCATACCAAACTTCTTAATTCATCCTAAACAATGAATACCCAAAATCAATCAAACTTAATTAATCAAATTTGAAAACAGATCTACAAATCAATAACCAAAATCATCATATCCCAAATAAATGAATAATCATAAACATCTAACATATCATTTCACAACGAACCCTTACAGAGCCATACGATTATCGGACCCAGATTATCATTTCATAAAAATCGAAACAATAAATGCATAATCATAAGCAAGAAATTAAATCAAATGAACCTATGATTTAATTTGATTAATATGTTGTATAATGGATCGGCCTAATTTGAGATGAAACCCTAATTATTTTTCGCCAGATCTAAAAAAAACCGTGTGTTTGACTCATGTGTGTGTGAGAGAAAACACACTTTATCTTAAAATATAAAAAGGAAAAAAATTAAATAAAGTAAATAAGTAAAATAATACATAAACATAAAACTAAATATTAATATTAACCATTATCAAAGTCATTAACATCAAGAGTCATACTAGCAGTTAACCATCTGATCATTACTACATATACAAAAGATCATTAAAAATACTACCCAAAAGACATCCACCATATTCTTTTAAACTTCTAATCATCATCGGAAAGTGCTTCATGAAACCCAAAGCTACCCTAATCAAAGAAGTCCATTATGCTCATGTGATGCTCACCCTCAGTGAGACCAGCACGGACCTCCACCAGTATAGCCATCAACGCCTCCAACCTCTGTCTAGCCCTCACTTGCTTCTCACGAAGGCATTCATAAACATCACTACCAGCTTCTTCAACATCTTCATTGAGAAACATAACTTCCGCCATACGGGCTGTACGTTGGTCAATACCCCTTTGCAACTCATCGCATTTCTCGCCCAAATACCTTAGGAATGCTTCCTCTTCGGTATGTTCCTGAATGAAGAGGAACTTGAAGCATTTGTGGAGCTGATCTGAGCCGGAAGCCTCTTTGAGTTCATTGATCAGTGGGGTTTCTTGAGCCATTTGATTGTTTGAGTTGAAATAAAAATAATTTTTGTTTGAAAAAGTTATTAGGAATTAGGAGTATTAATATTCTGATTACTGAATATATAAGCAGTTTCATCATTGCAACACTTAATTAGAGTATTAATTGTGATAGATGGTTTGTTTTCCCATGCATGAATATGCAATACGTTTTTTAAAGAAGTGTTGCACTGAACATAAAATTCTTCCGCTAATGATACAAAAATATTCATAAACTGCACATAAATTTGTCAATATAGCATATCTAACCCTCAAAGTTTGTCAATTATGATAACCATTGCCAAACTAAACATCTTAATTATTAAATCCATACATTACACGCCAAAAAAACTTAAAAAAAATAAACATAAACAAAAAACTAACATAAATAAAATACATAAAATAAATATCTAAATTCCATTGATTCCAACTTCTCAATAAAAAAAACAGACTATTTATCAAATAATCTAGCAATTCCAAAGCAACACAAAGAGCACCTAAACCTTCCATGTTTGCCATCATTGTATGGTTCTTCGCCATTATCATAGTTCTTCACCATTATCCACCTTAAATGTTGACAACAAGAAAAAAATAATTTCGAAAGTGCATAATCTTGACCTGCCTGTTGCACAAACCATAAAAGCATACAATCATACAATTTAGAAGAACCGACAACATTTAAACTAATTAGTTTAGATAGTGTAAATCTAATGACTACCAACCATTAAGCTATGAACACTTAGACACAATTCGTGCAACGCACGGGCTTTACAATGCCTCGTATTAAAAAGACTATTAAGAAAATGACATCATAGTAGGATCTTAAGATCCCGATCCGATCTTAGGATCTCGATCTTGCAAAGAAGAAAACGATACTGACTAGGATCCCGATCTTGAAAACCTTAATTCGGAGGTGAATTCCAGCTGCCATTATACACACACAGACTCTTCTTTGTTTTTTTATTTTCTTTCTGTTAGACCCATTTCCCGGGTATTGGGACCCCACCCTAGATGAAGTTGACTCGAGCCTAAGTATGTTTGACTAAGAGTATGTGGTTGTCTAAGGGCAAATGGTTATAGTGTTAAGTGTTAGACTGTTATAGCCTAGATGTGGCGCATCCAAGAAGTTACATGCGGCGTATGGTGGAATGGAAAGTAGAGCCGACTAGTCCATGCGCCGTATTGGAGAAAGAGATACAGCGTATATAAGGGGTAGCATGGATGCGGAGTATCTATGCAGATAGATACGGCGCATCGACCTTAAATAAGCAGAATTGACAGAATTGCCCTTGTAGCTAGAAACTTCCCCATTTATCTACAAGTTTTCACACTCTCCTGTAAAAGAGAGTGTTTTTCTGTGGGTGTCGAACCAAAAGAGAAAGAGAGGGAAAGATGATGAGATGATGATGGTTTAATGGTGATAATTCAAGGGTTAAGTCTATAGCTTGTTCCTAGCATGTTTATCAAGTAAGTAATGATGCTTAATTAGTGTTAATTTATGAAATAAGGATTTAGGGTTTGTGAACCCTAATTTGGGATTAAAGGGTAAATGGTGTTTTAAGATAATTAAGAGGTAATAATGATTATGTGATGAGTTTATAATGGGTTTAAGTTAGTAAATGATGGGATTGAGTATCATATAATCAATATATGATTATATGATGATTAGAAGTGTTTAGAGGTTAGTTATGGTTGTATTAACCATGTTTATAGTTAATGATTATGTATTATATGTTATGTATGATTATGTGTTTTAGGATGCTTATGAGGATGATGATGATGTTGATGATATAGATGATGATGATATTAATTATGTGCTTAGTGTGGAGCTAAGGTAAGTAACTCTCCCTAAAACATGTGTTATATGTGTTATTATCATATATGTATTGTGGTTGTATAAGTGTATAAGAGATGGGTTAGTATGGTTGTAAGCTAAGGATGGATGGCTAGTGACCTTGGATAGGAGTATGTTAGTTATCGGCTTTGGATTAGTTAAGGTATGTTGTTGGTTATGGTTGTGATGAATGAATGTGGTTATGTTATGAAGTTGTGAATGATATGAGTGATATGTGGTAGTTTAGAGGCTTTTATGCGATTATGACGCTTATGTGAGAAAATGTGTATGATATATGTTTTATGACGGGTTACTTACTAAGCGTAAGCTTATTCTTTTAGTTGTTAATGTGTTTGTAGGCTTAAGTGCGGCGGAATGGAAGGCTTGGATTGTAGCATGAGGATTTGGAATGAATTTGGAAGATAACAAGCATTAGGAGCTAGGTAGAATACCGAGCTCGAGTCAAAGTTGTACCCCGAGAGTCTATTTTATGAGTCGTATAAAGTATGTCAAAGTCGGGTAACGGTTTGTGAGTCTAATGAGTTGTCAAATGTGTTTTAAGTATTTTTGGTAAATGTTTAAGGGACGTTTGGATTTAAGTGTGTTTGTACCCATTTTGGGTTGTAAACGGGTCAATTGCCGTGTATCACAGTTTGTTATGGTTTTGAATGTAAAGTGAGCATTTTGATACAAGTTATAATGTTGTATTGAGTTGTGGGTGAGTAATTGGGTTTATGCAGGCCTTTCTGCTGATGTTCTTTGTCGGATGGGTAGATACGGCGTATCTAATATATTAGATGCGGAGTATCAGAAAGGAGATGCGGCGTATCACTTCAGGTTGATACGGCGTATGGCCTCTCAGCCTTGATGCGGCGTATCCCTCAAAAGGATACGGCGTATCATGTAATATGGCGTATCTCTTTTTGAGATACGGCGCATCTATCCAACAATTTTGGTAATTTTCTAAATGTCGTACAAAACAAACCGTAAGTCGTTGGTGGTTGTACCACCTACCGTTTTAAGGGTAACTGAGTCTAGTATCTTTTAAAAGTGGTTTCATGGGTTGATTTATAATGTAACGTCGCGAGTTTGTAAAAGAGTAACGAAAGGTCCATTAAAGTTAAGTCGTTTCGCAAAAAGTTTTAAATTTCAGTCTAAACGGGTACGGGGCGTTACAACTTGGTATCAGAGCTTCGGTTTAAGTGAATTAGGTTTTCTTTAGGATTGCCTAGACTTAAACCACTCTTAGAAGCGTTGGACATAAGTGTTGGTTGCGCGAAAAATTAATTGCTAAGTGTTAGATGGATTACGTTCGATGCTGGTTGAGCCTATTGATGGTAGGTGATGTATGCTTACAATAGTGTTGTTGTGTTTGAGTTATAAGTCCATGGGGACTTGAAATATTTGGATGATTAGTTAGTCGTGCACCTTGGTTGGTGACGGGGATCGTATTGCGATATGTGAATGTATGATAGAACTATAGTGATGAATTGTGAGTAGTAATGCTAAGTGGTATTAGAGACGGGCTAGTAAGTAAATTAAAGGGTTATGATGCCTTAGTTATAAGGTTGGCTATTGCTTGCGAATAGCTAGAATATTGATGCTTAGGCATAGATTGATTATGCGATATGATATATGATGCCATAGGCTTCATGTTTTGATTATGTTATTAATGTTCTAACACCTGCTGGATAAGTGTTAAGAGTTATGATATGATTGCTTATATGATGTTAAGTGTTGTCATTTATGCGATGTTAAGTCTATGGTAAGTCATTATAGGTCTAAGTTTTATGTGGTGTGCTTGAGAGCACGATGGCTTAGAAGTGTATGAGTTAAGATGCATTAGAATGCATGTTATGTGTTGACCTAGTTGTGGTCGATAAAAATTAAAAAGAACACATCGATATGTGAAATAAGTTAAGAAGCAGGGTAAGTACTTGGAAAACATAGATGTTTTGAAAGTGTAATATAAAGTAAGAAATGAATAACGAAGTATGTTATTAATCTGATGATTGAAAATACATAAATGAATACATGCTTGGGGCATGAGTTTTTATATGCTAAATCAAATGAGAAAGTAAGGGTGTATGAATAAGATGTGGTGAGGTCATGTATCATATAAAACATGATAACTAAAACATATTAATACCAAATGGGTAGAAATGATGAATGAGATATAGATTCCGCTAGAAGTCAAAAGTAACTTGAAATATGCTAGAAAGAATTGTAAAACATGAATATAATCATGTCAATATATCTGTATTGAAATGTGTATGATGAGACTTATGTGAGTGCGATAGAATAAACCTATGTAAGGTTTATATGCGTAAAAGTTGAAAAGACTAAAATGAAGTAATGGTAAAGGTTGAGAATGTAGTCAACACGGGGTTGACGGGCAATAATAAAAGTGCGTTGTAAGAACACATAGAAATGTGTAAATATAATGAACAAATATTGTATAGAACTTGTCTAAAATAAAGATGACACGTAGTGAGTTGTTGACGAACGTAAGAATGAGTTTATAGTTGGGTTGTAGATGTGTAAGTAAGTGGATCAACGTAAGGGTAAACAACACAAGATTGTGTATGATAAAAGAATAGCCATAGCAAGACAAGAAGAGAGATGCTAACTGGTATTAGGGATGGAATCAATAAGTAACTTAAGGTGTTAACGCATAAATAATGGATTGTGATGACGAGAAGTGTACTCAATCACAATGTGTAATGATAAGATGAAATTGACACGCTAATTGTTAGGGGTTGTTGACATAAGAAAAACAAATAAGATTTAGTAACGACGCTTTAAGTATGGATCGTGATGATATTGGGTGTACTAACGTATAGTGTGAAGAGACAAGACGAAACTAATGAGTTAATATTAAGGTGTTTGATAACTTGTGGATTAAAGAATGAGGATAGAAAGAGATGGCGTGAATTGTGACCCACATAGGGTCTCATTAAATTTAGTGATTAAGGACTAAAGTTAAATTGGCATAGAGATGGGGCAACGGTAGGGTAAAGTACTTAAGAGTTAAGCGTGAAGGTGAAGTTGCGATTAAACGGGGATATATATAACGGACGGAAATTAATGAAAAAGTTTGAGTGTCAGAAATTAAATGCGATAAGTTAAGAATGTACATGGTATACTTAACATGACGTAAAATTTGTAGGATTGAAGTAGGGTGTATTGGTAAGATAATGACAAGATAAAAAGAGTACGTTTTAACGCTAATGATCGAATAGGACGAGTCAAGTGTGCAAGCAATAACATAATAATACATTGTGCGGTAACGTAACGAACCTACGTAAATGGAATGCGTGAAAAGAAAAGGTAACGCTAATGAAGGTGTTAACGTTGTTAATCTATGAAGGGCATATATGTAAATGGCGAGAAAGAATAATATCGCTTAAATACATAAATAAATTAAGAAATGAGATAAGGTATGAGAATGAGAATGCAACGAGCTAAGAATATAAGAAAGAATGAAATAGAGCGAAATTTCTTAAGTACTAATAACCATAATGAGATGGGCGTGTATGAGGTTAAGGTATTGCTATGAAATAATTATATTACGGCTAAGGCGATTAGCTGTAATCACCATAATGAATGCATGAGTTACGGTTGGTAAAATGTGAGAAGTCTAGATGTAAATGAGTCGAGTGGACTAAAATGTAATGTAAGAGTGTGAAAATGATTAATGAAGGCTAAGAATGCAAGAGGTAAAGTAAAGATGTGAAAATAACTAAAGCGGATTAAGAATGTAAGGAGTGTGTATGAGATAAAGGCGTTGTTCTGAAATTATCATATTACTGCTAAGGCGATTAGCGGTAATTACTATAATAAACGAATGTAATAATGTGTGTGTGGTGCTTATGACTTGGATCCGTTGTTAAGGTGATAAAGTGTGAATGTAATGATCCTTCGGGATGAATGTTAAATGTGGTATCCCTCGGGATGACCAAGTAAAGGAATGTTAAGGAATCCTTCGGGATGAATGTTAAAGATCCTTCGGGATGAAAAGTGTTGCCTTCACCGGCAAGGGGTTGCCTACGTCCATGGCATATAAAAGTATCCCCAAGATGAATGTGATAATGTGAAGGATCCAAGTCTAAGAAGAGTAAAAATAATGTAATAAAAAGAAAAATGATGAAATAATAAAAGTTAAATTGGGAATTAGGAGTAGTGGTGTTATGTCGGGAGTACATAACCACTAGTTTATATTTCTTGATTTACATCGATTGGGACGTCTCTCCATGTAAATGAAGAATTATAAACGAGTGGGCTATGTGTTGCCGACATGGCACGAGTAGGGTTAGAGAAGTAGAAAGCGGGAGTTTAGAGTTAGTTAGGAATGGTAAGGACTAAGATAGGAGGATTAAGATTAGAGCACGTCTTGTAGCGAGAACTTATGAAAGACCTATGTTTTGAATGTTAAGTCTAAGTTGGCGTAACTAAGGAATCGTAATGATGTTTCAAAATGTTATATGCGTAATTACGCCGTGGTGCAAATGTGAGTACGGAGATAGTGAATGATAAATGCCCTGTGTAATGAGGCGATAATGTTAAAGTATGGCGCTACAAAGCTGATTCCTGTAATATCTCCATAAGCCTTAGAAGGCAATCGAAAATGGCATGAATGAATAAGTAGGCTTATGTATAGCCGATATGATGAGAGCACGGATAATAAAATGAGAAAGTGAAAACATAAATGTGTTGGACATCATAAGGAAGGCAAGATATGAATAAAACTTATAGCGGCGTTAAGGTCATGTGTGAAACCTTAAGATAGATACTTGAAATGAGTTTGTAGGTCGAGTTGAGAAGAAATTGGGTAAGTTTTCCCAGAAATTGCTAAGATAGATTGCTTAGGTGATATATAAGAAAGAATTTTAGAAGGTGCCGTTTGTATGGTACCTTGTATATTTTGAGTTAAGTTGCCGGTTTTTGATTTAATATGTGTTGGTAAGATATGGAATAGGAAATTGGCCAGATTATGATGTTATGTTATGCCTAGTACATTGATGATAGCGTGTTTATAGTAATGAAGTTTGACTTATGTAAAGTCAAGTAGTAGATATTTCCGGATGACAAGTCGTCATTGCTGGAAATCTTGGATAAGTTTGCGATGAAAAGTGTGTTTTAAGCAAATTATGAGTTATGGTTATGTATAGCAAGTTTAGAAATTGCGTGATCATTTAGATCGTTGCAAGGAATTGGCTTAGAAAGCAAGAGAACAAGGACATGTTTATGTCGTGAATTTAGTTTTGGATAGTTTTAGACGAGAGATTTCGGGGACGAAATCTAAATAAGGGGGTAGAATTGTTAGACCCGTTTCCCGGGTATTGGGACCCCACCCTAGATGAAGTTGACTCGAGCCTAAGTATGTTTGACTAAGAGTATGTGGTTGTCTAAGGGCAAATGGTTATAGTGTTAAGTATTAGACTGTTATAGCCTAGATGCGGTGCATCAAAGAACTTACATGCGGCGTATGGTGGAATGAAAAGTAGAGCCGACTTGTTATAGTCCATGCGCCGTATTGGAGAAAGAGATACGGCGTATATAAGGGGTAGCATGGATGCGGCGTATCTATGCAGATAGATACGACGCATCGACCTTAAATAGGCAGAATTGACAGAATTGCCCTTGTAGCTAGAAACTTCCCCATTTATCTATAAGTTTTCACACTCTCCTGTAAAAGAGAGTGTTTTTCTGTGGGTGTCGAACCAAAAGAGAAAGAGAGGGAAAGATGATGAGATGATGATGGTTTAATGGTGATAATTCAAGGGTTAAGTCTATAGCTTGTTCCTAGCATGTTTATCAAGTAAGTAACGATGCTTAATTAGTGTTAATTTATGAATTAAGGATTTAGGGTTTGTGAACCCTAATTTGGGATTAAAGGGTAAATGGTGTTTTAAGATAATTAAGAGGTAATAATGATTATGTGATGAGTTTATAATGGGTTTAAGTTAGTAAATGATGGGATTGAGTATCATATAATCAATATATGATTATATGATGATTAGAAGTGTTTAGAGGTTAGTTATGGTTGTATTAACCATGTTTATAGTTAATGATTATGTATTATATGTTATGTATGATTATGTGTTTTAGGATGCTTATGAGGATGATGATGATGTTGATGATATAGATGATGATGATATTAATTATGTGCTTAGCGTGGAGCTAAGGTAAGTAACTCTCCCTAAAACATGTGTTATATGTGTTATCATCATATATGTATTGTGGTTGTATAAGTGTATAAGAGATGGGTTAGTATGGTTGTAAGCTAAGGATGGATGGCTAGTGACCTTGGATAGGAGTATGTTAGTTATCGGCTTTGGATTAGTTAATGTATGTTGTTGGTTATGGTTGTGATGAATGAATGTGGTTATGTTATGAAGTTGTGAATGATATGAGTGATATGTGGTAGTTTAGAGGCTTTTATGCGATTATGACGCTTATGTGAGAAAATGTGTATGATATATGTTTTATGACGGGTTACTTACTAAGCATAAGCTTATTCTTTTAGTTGTTAATGTGTTTGTAGGCTTAAGTGCGGCGGAATGGAAGGCTTGGATTGTAGCATGAGGATTTGGAATGAATTTTGAAGATAACAAACATTAGGAGCTAGGTAGAATACCGAGCTCGAGTCAAAGTTGTACCCCGAGAGTCTATTTTATGAGTCGTATAAAGTGTGTCAAAGTCGGGTAACGGTTTGTGAGTCTAACGAGTTGTCAAATGTGTTTTAAGTATTTTTGGTAAATGTTTAAGGGGCGTTTGGATTTAAGTGTGTTTGTACCCATTTTGGGTTGTAAACGGGTCAATTGCCGTATATCACAGTTTGTTATGGTTTTGAATGTAAAGTGAGCGTTTTGATACAAGTTATAGTGTTGTATTGAGTTGTGGGTGAGTAATTGGGTTTATGCAGGCCTTTCTGCTGATGTTCTTTGTCGGATGGGTAGATACGGCGTATCTAATATATTAGATGCGGAGTATCAGAAAGGAGATGCGGCGTATCACTTCAGGTTGATACGGCGTATGGCTTCTCAGCCTTGATGCGGCGTATCCCTCAAAAGGATACGGCGTATCAAGTAATATGGCGTATCTCTTTTTGAGATACGGCGCATCTATCCAACAGTTTTGGTAATTTTCTAAATGTCGTACAAAACAAACCGTAAGTCGTTGGTGGTTGTACCACCTACCGTTTTAAGGGTAACTGAGTCTAGTATCTTTTAAAAGTGGTTTCATGGGTTGATTTATAATGTAACGTCGCCAGTTTGTAAAAGAGTAACGAAAGGTCCATTAAAGTTAAGTCGTTTCCGCAAAAAGTTTTAAATTTCAGTCTAAACGGGTACGGGGCGTTACACTTTCGTAGGATATACAATGCTTTGGCAAACTAAGTGTCTTGATTTTCATCAAGCTTGCCACTTGTTTTAATACCGATTTTTGATTGCATGATTGCTTATTTTGAGTCTCTCAAGAGACTTGCACAGTTCTTAGGGTTTATACTGTTGGATATTTTAGTGTAATTGGATTAACTTGTTTGACAAATTTAGTCATAATAAGACATCATTTAGGCTTGGAGGTGTGGAGTGCACGCCTATTTGAATTTGTTATGATCTTAGGGGCGAAGCCCCTAAGGGACGTGGGTCCGGGGGCAGCGCCGCTGGGAGCAGGGTCCAAGGGGCGGCAGCTTGGAAATTTTTTATCTCCACTAGGGGGTATGTGTAGATAAATATCTTAAGAAAGATTATGACAACCTAGTCTTACTTCAATTGTATCAAATCCCTGTGAAAGGAATGAAAAATATCTGAGTATTTTGATAATAGAAATTTGTTTAAGCCTAAGAGTATGATACTTTTCTTATTATACGATACATGAAAAAAAAATGAAGTAAGTTCAGGTATACAGTTTTGAGTGTGTTGCTAATCGCCAAAATGTATACTCGAAAATTTATAATTTAATGGGATCCATTTGTACATAAGGTGTTGAGTTTTTAAAACAAATTATATTACAATAAAAGTATATAGGTTTCTTATGCATTGGTAGCATCTGCTTGTTTGAGGAATTGCTGGCAATGTATATCAAACCAAAATTAGCTATAACAAGAAAAATATGACATACTCTCCCCTTTACTCATGGGAAAAAATTTCTTTCAGTTGAAGGAAAATGATAAGTTAATTACTACGTATGAGATACAATCAATAAGAACTCGTAGTTTCGCTATCTAGCATCTAACTTGGTGACTGTGACTTCGTTTATGGTCGAGGAATCATACTGTTTGCTTGAAAAATAAGTTTCAGTACCCTGTCTTCCAATATAGAATCCAGGGTATTTTGGTTGCGGCAATTGTGCAGTTTCACTACTTAACATCAACAAAACCTTTGACATACTTGGCCTGTCTTCTGGTTGTTCTTGCACACATAACAACCCTATTTGTATGCATCGTAATACTTCATCTTCCGAATAATCGGGCCCGAGAGATTCATCTAATAATTTGAAAGGATTGCCTTCTCCCCATAACATCCACGTCTGAAAGATAAAAAATTTGGTTAATATATGATAACTAAAAAGAGTACAAGGAATTACTTGCAATTCTTTGATAGTGTATATAGTAGCTTGGAGATATATATTTATATATATTTTTTTGAAAAAAAAAAAAAAAAAACTATAAAAATCTTGAAACTGCACTGTTAGTTCTTACATAGCCAAGGAGATTAAGCTGGCTACTTGTGTAAGACGATCCTCTGTTCCTTTGACCGCTCACAATCTCGAGCAACAAAACTCCAAAACTGAAAACATCTGATTTCGTTGAGTAAGACCCGTCCATCGCATATTCTGGTGACATATAACCACTACAAGAGATTTGGGTGAAAAGAATTGAGATACTAATAAATAAAAACAAAACATGTCATAAAAAATTGCAAATGATACCATGTTTAAGTTTGAGATTGCTAAGCAAGTGGCACAAGCTACAGTAATTCTTAGATCAAATAAGCCGTTACGCTAAAGATTAGCAACCTGATATTACCCCATAGGCTATAGATCTTTTAATTAAAGTACAACAATATGATACTTACTATGTTCCAACCACTTTCTTTGTTTCCGCTTCAGTTTGATCACGCCCGAATATACGTGCCATACCAAAATCCGATATTTTGGGGTTCATTTCTTTATCAAGCAAAATGTTACTTGCTTTGAGATCTCGATGAATAATTTTAAATCTTGAATCGTGATGAAGATAAAGAAGACCTCGAGCAATACCACATATGATATTAAATCGTATTTGCCAATTTATCTTTACACTCTCTTTCCCTACATCCAATTTCAAAAGAAGTTATAATCTCAAACAAAATAGGCTAGTCAAATGAAAAAACATATATTTTAAGGGACTTACCGAAAAGAAACGTATTGAGACTCTTGTTTTCCATGAACTCGTAAATCAACAACTTCTCTTTAAGCTCAATGCAACAGCCAAGTACTCGAACGAGGTTTCTATGTTGAAGTTTTGCAATCAACCTAACCTCATTTTTAAGTTCTTCAATCCCTTGATCAGAAACAGCCGAGAGCCTTTTTATGGCTACAACTTCACCTTCTGTTAATATTCCCTGATATTATCAACCATCAACATGTCACTTTGTTTATTTGATGCTCACATGGTGCATTATCCAAATTGATATATGTAATGTTCGTACAAAAAAATGTTCTACCTTATAAACAGATCCAAATCCACCATGCCCAAGTTTATTTGCATCCGAGAAGTTGTTTGTTGCCATAGACAAAGTCGTAAAATCAAACAAGGGTAATTCGAGTTCAACCATCTTCGTTTCTTGGTGATTATGCTTTTTTGGGATAATAACTCCAATGTTCAATAATAAAGCTTCTGCTCTTTCTTGTGGATCTAATGCAGATCATAACACAACATATCTCAAACTCATATGTAATGATTACTTTAAAACAGTAAACTAATGTGTTTGACTCTGAAATGTCAAATTTACCTTGTACATCTGTCTTGGATATTTTCCTCCTTTTCAAGTAAAATAGTATGAGTAGAATTATAAGCACAAAAAAACCACCACCAATGCTAAAGGCGATAATCATCACAACATGGTTGCCATTGCGAGAACCATTTTGAGATCTTCCTGTAGTCGGTGATTGGACTGCAACAAACAAACTTGCTATTATTAATCTCTATACTTCCAATTTTGAGTATGTTTTAGTTAGAAACATGCTTACATACCTATATCAGAAGCTGTAACTTTAACATAAAGATCAATTCCACCACCTTCAAAATCATCATACTGCCTCATATCCATAAGATCCACTTCCCAAATCGCACAACCAGACCCGCCCCCAGAAATATCCATATTAGAATAAGCGGCACAAGAACAATTCTTTCTACAAATCTCACCACACGTACTCAAATTCATCTTCTCATCAATAAACGCTTTCGATCCATCAGGCAATCTCATTTTCTTCATTTGTAAAAACTCATCCGACCTGCAGTCCAAATCAGATGTCCTTTCACACCCACCCGTCCCATCTCGTAACTCCCATGCTTGTTGGTCTTTTGGTCTAAATCCAGTCATACACTTGCATCTTGAAGCACCATTTTCATCACAAACGCCAAAAGGTCCACATACACCATAATCATCACATCTCTCACTAGGAAAAGACCAAATCAAATTCCAAACTTTTGTTGTTTCAACCCAAATGTATCTTTGTAAAATACCCGAATAATTTATAGTCACTCGTGAATAAACGGACTTATTCAACATTTCAAATGAATAATACATTTCGTCCGGTTCATCCAAAAATTCAAAGTTTATTACTATAGTAAACCCATTCACCTCAGGTGTACCACTAAACATTTTTCCCGTCCAAGGTCCAGTTCGGGAAGTTTTTGTATCGTTTTTCCATCTCACAAGCTCAGGGAAACCTTCTATGTCCATTTTAAGAGAATAATCACCCGAACCAGGATCCGTTTTATTCTTCCATGGCGTTAAAAACCAAGTCTTTCCTGTTTTCCGACTCCACCCTAGTTTCATCTCGGGTAACAAGGTATCCGTCGGATAATCAAAGCTTTGCCAAATATATCTCTCTGGGTTTTGATCATTTTCATGCCGAAGCACAAAATTGCCTGTTTCGTAAGAAACCAATTTATATATGTCAACTACAACAGCAACTTACTAATTAAATATAGAGGTAAGTACAAAAAAGGGATAATATTTTTTTTTGTGTCCACGGTCATTTTCCGAAAGCTATCTCCAAAATAGTCATGCTCAACTCGTCAACTCCGCAACTTCACCTAAATCTTGACACTTGTCCATTTTATAGTATAGGTGGTTATTTTTTATTGGCCCACAATACCTAACACAATTGCGCAACCGATGGCTACTCAACCGGCGGCTGCTCAACCGACGGGTGAGTACTTGATTATCTTTTTTGGAAATGTAAAAAAATCTTACTTTTTTGATTTTGTTTGATTTAGGGGCCGTTTGTTATGAGTATATTGGTTTCAGGGAATGGTTTTCGAAGTGAAATAAATTGTTTGTTTCAGGTTTTCGGTTATGAAACAGTGATCAATTCCGTTAGATGTGGTGTTTGATGAAACCCACTTGCTCCTCATGTATTTCTGACACTTCTCATATCCATATTGACTTTTCTAACAATTCTCATAAAACCAAAATTCTTAACCATACGTGTAAAATTTTCAAGCCACATTTGTTTTAATAATATGTCTAAGCAGGCCCTCTTTATTATATAATAATATTAAATAAAAACCAATTTTTAATTACAATTTACAAAACAAACAATATTAACACTATCATTCAATTTTTATTTCTTTCAATCCATATCAAATCCGATACCCATTGTGATTCATAACAACAAACCAAACGACCCCTTACTTTTTTTTTTCTTCATTATGGTTGATTACTTGTTTGAAGTTCAAACAAGTTTATAGTATTGGTTCTAATCTGGCTCAAAAATCAAATATTTTGTATTATAATCTGGAATACTTTGTTTGTAATGATTTTTACCTATTCTGTAAATAAACGACGCCCTAGCTATGCCATCTTGTGTGTCTTATCAATTGAATGAGATCAAACCTTGCTTCTTTTCTTTGCTGGTTTAAGAACGATACCTCGGTTTTGATAGTTGCTCTCTTTTTCACTTCTAATACTATTTCCCTCTTAACTTCCAGAAAAAAGATATCTTGCAACATTGATCAGTTAATGTTCTTAAGAGAAAAGAAAGTCGGCTATAAACTTTATTGAACCTCAACCCTCTTATGCATTAACATCAAGGTACAGCGCAACAAACAAGTAATCAACCATAATGAAAAAAAAGAAAGTAAATCAAACAAAAGAAAAAAAAGTAAGATTTTTTTTACATTTCCAAGAAAGATAATCAAGTACTCAGCGGTGGTTGAGTAGCCGTCAGTTGAGCAGTTGTGTTAGGTATTGTGAGCCAATAACAAATAACCAAGTGTACTATAAAATGGACACGAGTCAAGATTTAGGTGGGGTTGTGGAGTTGAGCATGACTATTTTGGAGATAGCCTTCAAAAATGACCATGATGTTGACATAAAAAAAGATATTATCCCTTTTTTTACTTACCTCTTAAATATATTTACCTAGACCCATTAAAGGATGAGTTATTCAAGCCCCCTATAGGGGGGGTGTTGACTTTTCATGTGCTGCCGCCGCTTGTACTGTGTGCTTTAAAACTTGTACATGTTGATCAGAATAGGCGGAGCCCACATAGTAGGGGGGGGCTTGTATAGTATAACCCTTTTTTTACTTACCTCTTAAATATATTTACCTATACCCATTAAAGCATACTACAAACAAAGCGGTTCGACGACCAAAATGTAACTTAAGTTTACTACTTTTTCTATCTTGTAAAACAAAAAGTTACCGTTGTTTAGAAGTTGCGCAACAGTGTTCACCACAGGTACAGAGCGGTTCGACGACCAAACTGAAGTTTCTGACTGATCAACAAGTATTATGTTGCCATTTTCGCCAATTATTAGTTTCCCGGAAGATGTAGTTATTGGGTTGTCTCTATTAGCTACCCAAACATATGTTTTCTCTTGAATTTGCTTGTACCAAACGCCTACATACAAATTTTTATTATCACTTGTACTAAATAAGCCCAACTCAAATGCACCGCCATTGGATACTAAAGTTTGATTGATCGTAAGTGGTGTTGTTGATGTGATTATATCAGTTGCTAGAGACATAAAAGGGAACATAAGAGTGAGTATGAATAAGAAGATGCTAGCATGGTTAAGGAGGCTTTTCATTTTCTAAGGTTGTACACCAACACAAATATGTTCCGGTTTATGTTTTACTTTTTTGTTTTTGTTAAGTGGGGTTTTGTCTTCTTGCCATTTTTCAAATAATTTGTGGTCAAATTTTCAAATGTTGAATATGTCCAAGTTGTTGGTTATTTGCGAAGGACCGTAACCAATAGATAAGGTGTTTGAAAGGAAAGGCGTATTGAATATAGATTAATGCTTATTCTTGTGTTTCTAGATATAGTACAAATAATGTTAGGAATATAAATATTCACATGAAACACTCGGTAACCCTGAGTATGGATTAGCATTAAGTAGCTCGTAGGTTTAATCATATTAGTTTAGCTATCGTTTCATCATGGAGTCGGGTCGGGTCGGGTCTTTACCCATTGTCAGCCCGGTTCATAGCCTACTAGAGGCGTTTTTGTGTCTTGTATAAATAGTCCTTCCCACCCATGGGAAGGGTTGGAACTTCATTTGCAATATAATATTACTTACACTTTCTCTCACTAAAGTTCTCATTCTTCTCTCTCTCTCTCTAAAACACACGACTCAAACATCAATCCTTGGGTGTGTTATGTGTTTTGATTATTTACAATTGGTATCAAGAGTCATGGTTTGATTAGCTAGATTGTGTGTACTGATTCGTGGAATTGTTTATTTGGTTCGAATGGTTAGAAAGCAAGCTCACGAATTGATCTTTGTTTGTGGTTTGATTTGTTAAAGTCTTGTACTTTCGTGGTCACAACCATCTCTAGCATCATTTCTTGGTGATCTACGGCTTATTTGGTGATTTCTTAGAAGATTGGTGAAATTTTTCTTGGTTGCGGTTTGCCTTAGAAAGTTGTTGTTTGATCCATAAAGCTTGTACTTCCGTGTTTAGAATCGTTGTAATAGCCTAATTTTGTTATCAATTAGCTTATTTCATAATTTTAGTGGTTATTTTGGGCTTATTCGTGTGTTGGAAGTTGTTTTTCTTGACTGTGATTTGGTGGTCTGTGGTTGTTCTTGATTGAGGCTTGTGGTTTCAAGGGTATATCTTAGTTGCGGTTTGCTTGATTTCAGTTCTGCGTTTTGGTTTGTAGCCAAATTGGGTAAAGGACAAAAGTGGCTGAAAGTGACACTGCGGTTTGACTACAAGACCTGCGTTTTGACTTTTGAGTTTTACCTAAAAGTTGCGGTTTGCTATTGTGGTTTGCGTTTTGCGTTTTGACTTAAGTTACCGCGTTTTGGTGACTGCGGTTTGACCAAAGAATCTTGCGGTTTGATCAATGCGTTTTGCCTTTGAAGACTGCGTTTTGGTCATTGTGTTTTGGACATTGCGGTTTGCTTCTGAAGACTGCGTTTTGTTTCCTGCGTTTTGGCTACTGCGTTTTGCCTACTTGAAGACCTGCATTGCGTTTTGTCTCAAGCATTGATTGTGGTTTGACCAAAGTTGACTTTTTACGTCAAAACTTCAAACGGCCATAACTTTTAACCGTAACTTCGTTTTCAGCGAAATACCTGTCAAAACGACCGGAACAGCCTGAATATTGTGCAGTTTCACCACGAAGTCGTGAAACGAATTTTTTGAGGCCCAAATCCCCTCCGGAATGAAGTTATTGAGGTTTTAAGTTTTCAGACCAAAATTTCACCTTAACAACTTGCATCAACCAAACCAAATCACAACTAAACAACATATCACCTGGTCTATCAAACGATCATCACTTTTAGCACACAATCACTAATCATTGTACCGATCCAATAGTTATCATAACACATATCAATTCTCATTTCACGGTTTCTTCTTGATTTTGTAAAATCCCGCGAAAGATTCTATTTCTCGGTTTAAATCATAGATTTGTAAAATCCCGTGCTCATTAATATCATGTCAAAAACTTCGGATTCAGTCATAGCTGAGGTACTCAAACTGTACGACATGATCGATGAACATAAGATTCCCGACAAAGGACAACCGACAAACGTTTTTGAGTCAGATACTGATGCGTGGTTTTGTAACCTTACAACAGGTTTTACCTCTCGAGGGATCTCAAGAGGCTTACAACCCCACCAGGCAGTGTACCTGACCGATGTAGTATAGTGTAGTGGTAAGTACGGGGGATTGATCGTTCTCCACAGGGAATAGTGTTCGTTAGGTATGAAAGACTACTCTAATTAGGTCTAAGGGTTGAGGAAGATTCTTTTTTATGTTTTTATATTTTATGAAAAGCAAGTAAAATCTCGGTTTTGAAGGAGTGGGCGGAATTAGTTGCTAGTCAACTAACCCAAATAACTACAAATGCAATAAAATAAATAAATGAAAATAAAATGTAGTGAGAAACTTATGTGTAGAGAAATGTGTTTACTTAGATTTCCTTACTCCCTAACTATCTTTTACCGGTTAATTAGTGTGTATTAGTCGCGTGGATGACGGGTGTATTCCTTAATACCATTCGTGGGGTGGCGTACTTACTTCCCCAACTCTACAAGCTCCTACTTCACTCCTATGTCGAGCCGGCTAGGAAGCTCCTAACATGGGATCACTAGAATTCGCTTGTGCATTAAATACAACCATAAAAACCTTTAGTACGCATTTGGTTCATGTTTCTTAAGACGTTCAAGCAAGTTACCGAATAGGAAGTTAGCCAGTTTTCTTAAGCCTAACATAGATAAACAATCATCCAATACAACTAACAACACACTAACAACCAATAATCAATAGCTAGGTTTCATTAGATCTAAGCAAACACAAGATAAATTTAGCCTAACATGTTAAACAAAAGACAAGAATAAGATAGAATCAAACAACACATAGACATATTGAATGATTAATTGATAACTTATCTTTCAATGAAACATGGAAGATCTCAAGGCAAAAAGCCCTGAAAAAGTAGCTAAAATCGTCTTAGGGTTTTATCCCAAAATTCCACACACTAAGCTCTCTCTAATGACAAAAAATTAGAAAACTATATATAGATTTTTGGATCTGACGGCGTCACCTTATGGATTGTGACGCCGTCACCTCGCCGCTTTTAGGGTTCCCGGATGACCTTCTTGACGCCGTCCCTCTTTAGCTCTTCAAAAATCCATTCTGGCTTATCAAGGCTTGACGCCGTCGGATCTTAAACGTGACGCCGTCAAGAGTAACTTTTAGCCGATTCTTGAGACTTTGCCGTTTTCTTCACTTTAATGCTCCAAAAACGTCCAAAATGCCTCCTTTTCCAGATTTCTCCTCAAAAGTACCTAAAATGACAAAAGGAACGATTTAGGGCAATATTTGATCAAATAAATACGATTTCGGGCTTAAATGACCCCTTAAAAGCGGTACACTTTTCGCCTCATCAAATACCCTTACACTTGAGATTTGCTTGTCCTCAAGCAAATGCGCTTTTATTCTAATCAAAATACAAGTTAGGGGTCATTTAATGCAAACATAAAAGTAATTACAACAAATAATCGTTCCACTTCAATCATAATAAGCACGGAGATTATAAACTAGCACCTCACAAGTAGTGTTTAGATACTCACATCTCTCAAGTGTCATCAAAATAAATCTCATAAATGAAAACGGAAAATATCTCTCACTACCTGTCATAGCAAATAGATTACCATAGGCTTGGGAAAGGATCGAAAACCTCCTCCACTAGGCGTAAGCACCAAAGATAAACTATCAAAGAGGGCTTTTAAATGGGTTATAACGTTAGGTGTAGGGAAAAGGAAAACACGGTTTGGTTGGATTAAGGATATTTTACTGGTGGCGAGTTAAAGATCTTGATCAATTACATGTACTATACAATGTTGCTAAGCCAAGACTAGACTCGATCTTAAGCTAGAAACGAAATAACAAAACAACAAAAACATAAAATAAACATAAAATAAAACGGGATGGTAGTCCGTATGTTTTTTTCTACTTTTCTTTTTCTCATTTTTTTTTGTATTTTTCTTGATTTTTTTTTTTTTTTTTTTTTTTTTTTTTTTTTTTTTTTTTTTTTGCATACACTTTTACCCTACCATCCAAAATAATACATCATAGGGGCGTTGCATTCCCCTTACACTTGAATTTTTACATAACTTTACAAATACTAATCTAATGACTCGAATTAAGATAATTGAAAAACTTGGAGTACTTTTAAAACATTTAGCACATATGGGGGTAATAAATGATGTTCTTCCCCATTACTCCATTACACTAGTACTTTACCCATGAGTCCCAATCGTCCCAAAACAATATGTACAAGGATATGACTCGACTTAGCAACCATGTAATCAACTAGATAATTAACTTGGGTTTAAACAAATGTTGTAACAATAATGCACTAAAAATGAGTGCATACAAGGTAGGCTAAGGCGATTTGGGTGTACATTTTAGTGGGGTGTAAACAAATTCTTCCTTTAAGTAAAATGCTTAAAGGTCGAAACGAAAAGATAGGCTCTGAGGGGTGTACTAGGGGTATCGTGTACTAAAAATGAGTACAACGCAAAGGGTGTGGGAGAATTACTTGACTAATGTAGCCAAAGTAATTATAACAAAAACACAGGTGTAAAACAATGGGTTAATCCTAATGCCTCTTATCACGTAGTAAATCTAACTACACGAATGTAGTCTCACTTGTGGCCTTGGAATGGTCCTAACGCAAGTTCTAGAATCTAAGTGCTACCGGTACACACATCATAGCATAAATGCTTTTCCTACCAATTCTAGGGGCGAACCTCACATCTTTGGGGTGGAAAATTTTTTTAGTGGTACGGTTTTTTGTGCTAGTCATATAGCTCCTATCCGTGAGACGCTCATTAAGATCAAAGTTTCACTCCTATATGTTGTAAAAAATTTTAAATTTGGCACTAAAATTACTCTAACAAGTATTTATCTCAGTTTTATTACACATCTACTATTAAACAAACAAAAATCAAGCGCAATAGTATTCTCTAAAATCGTACTTTTACCCCCCTTACACTTAAGATGAACATTGTCCCCAATGTTCAAATAACAAGATGTAAAAGCATAAAGTAAAAGAATGAAATCAAATACTCCCCTGATTCGCTCGGTGGATAATGAAATTACACGGTTAAATCTTCCTCCAAAGAGAATGTTGAAGCTCCATGACTAATGCATCGCCATAAGCTTGATTCAAAACATTTCCTTGTCCAAAATAACCTGTTAAACCTGAGAAAACAAACACGAAAACCTGCATAACATCGGCGGGAAAAATCTATATATAAGGATATAATGCTTGTGGAATGATAATTTTGCAGATTCCTGGAGATTATAAGTTGGAGATTTAATAAAAACTTTTTAAAAACAAAACTTTCAAAAATTTCTGGAAATTAAATCTGACGCCGTCAGGTTATAAACCCTGACGCCGTCAGAAATGACCTGACAAAAATTTTCATTTTAAGTTTCCGGAAAATTTCTGGAAAAACCTTTACCTTACTTCCTGGAAATCCTACAAAACATCATTATGACTCGATACAAGCATTTGACTCAAACAAACACGAATATGTATGCTAATTTATTATTATTATGATTCATGTTCATTTGTGTTCTAATAAACCGATTTAGATTTCCCTTACACTTGTCTTTTGCAAAATACCTTTATATGTAGTTAAGACGAAGTTAAAAAAACAAAATAAAGCATTTTCACAATTTTAGTTTTGAACATGAATCAATAATAATAAAAATTAAACACACGTACGGAAACAAATAAAAACAAACAATTAAACAAATAAACACACAAAGCAAATAAATAAAGTAAAGCTTGGGTTGCCTCCCAAGAAGCGCTTGTTTTTGTTCGAGTCACGAGCCTGACTCTACCCTTATTTAACGGAAATAGGGGAGGTTTTCCCTACACTTAGGATTAAGTGTGGGTGAAAGTAGCGATACACACCCTTAGGGTGGAAATATGCCACGTGAGGAAAGAGTGACGGGTGAATTATATGCTCAAAGGTGCGGGATCCTATCATCATAACCTTACCTATTTCAATTGGGTTAGTGGGCGGATTAAGATTTTCTCCTAGAAAGGGATCATCTTCTATCAACTTCGAGAGACTCCAAGTTAAGAATCCACTTTGACCTAATAAACCCGGTTTAAACCCATAATGTTTCTTGTGATCAATCATAAATGGGTGATGTAAGTATGTAAGGTCATTTTTCACTCCTATATTGTCTTCCTCACTACAAGGCTTAATGTCCACTATCTTAAACTTAAGACTACCCGGACTATATGTTTTGATGGGTGGATCGGGACCTAATTCAATTCCTAAATTTTCATCCAAGGATGGAAGATTAGGTAACGGTTTTGGTTGAGGCTCCGGCTCATCAAAACTAGGAACTTCCATAGGACTAAAAGAAAGGTTGTGATCACTAAAAGCATTCAAACCTATTTCTTCTAGTTGTGTTTGGTCCAAGGGCTCTACCTCTATTGGGGTTCCTATAGTCTCCTCAACTTCTTCCGGGTAAGTCACGGGCGGTGTGTGTGCCTCAAATGATGGTAGGACTTGTGGGGTACTTGGTGGGCTTATGTTACTTACCTCATCATTCCTTGTGTCAAGACCACCTATATCCTCATCATGTGTTTTAGTAGAATCTAACCCTAACATTTTCCCTAATATCTCAAGTGCTTCTCTAGGCATCTCAACTTCTATATCTGAATCATAAGGATCATCCTCAATATTCTGACTGCTATATTCAAATTGCCCAAAAGATTCATCATGTGTTTCTTGAGATTCATCGTCATTGATCATAAAACCTAGGCCTTTTTGATCAATGTGATCATGCTCGGCAAAATCCTCCATCACATCAAGGTCACCTATGTGTTCATCCTGTATTATGGTAGTGCCTAACCATGACATGCAGCTAGGTGGCTCAACTCTACCCTCATCCCCAAACAAACTTGTTTCATGATCCTTGAAATTTGTGGTCAATTGACTTGTATTAATGTTTGTTGGGTTGTCTACCATATAATAATATTGGGCACAATTCTCAATAGCTTCCCATGCTTTCTCAGCACTTAATTCCCTAATATCCCTGCCGGCAATATGGTAAATGTCCCTTTGGGCATGTCGGTCGACATGATTGTAAAAGATTTGAGTTAGGGACCAAAAATCGAAGTTATGATGAGGGACTTTTTGGAGTAAATATTTAAAACGAGTCCATGCATCATAGAGAGGTTCATCTTTATGTTGTTTAAACATCAAGATGTCATATGGAGTGGGTGAATTACGTGGTTGGTGGTATGGTGGATTCGCGTTCTCCATAATGGTGAACGGAAGAGTCAATGGAAATCTTATACGAACAAAAGCACGAAGAAAATAGATAGACTAAAGAAAAACCTAGAAAAATAAAATAAAAATCTCACTAGAAAGGAATCTAGTGAGTAGACCTAATAAAATAAAAATTCAACCTAAACAATAACTATTCCCCGGCAACGGCGCCAAAAACTTGATGCGTGGTTTTGTAACCTTACAACAGGTTTTACCTCTCGAGGGATCTCAAGAGGCTTACAACCCCACCAGGCAGTGTACCTGACCGATGTAGTATAGTGTAGTGGTAAGTACGGGGGATTGATCGTTCTCCACAGGGAATAGTGTTCGTTAGGTATGAAAGACTACTCTAATTAGGTCTAAGGGTTGAGGAAGATTCTTTTTTATGTTTTTATATTTTATGAAAAGCAAGTAAAATCTCGGTTTTGAAGGAGTGGGCGGAATTAGTTGCTAGTCAACTAACCCAAATAACTACAAATGCAATAAAATAAATAAATGAAAATAAAATGTAGTGAGAAACTTATGTGTAGAGAAATGTGTTTACTTAGATTTCCTTACTCCCTAACTATCTTTTACCGGTTAATTAGTGTGTATTAGTCGCGTGGATGACGGGTGTATTCCTTAATACCATTCGTGGGGTGGCGTACTTACTTCCCCAACTCTACAAGCTCCTACTTCACTCCTATGTCGAGCCGGCTAGGAAGCTCCTAACATGGGATCACTAGAATTCGCTTGTGCATTAAATACAACCATAAAAACCTTTAGTACGCATTTGGTTCATGTTTCTTAAGACGTTCAAGCAAGTTACCGAATAGGAAGTTAGCCAGTTTTCTTAAGCCTAACATAGATAAACAATCATCCAATACAACTAACAACACACTAACAACCAATAATCAATAGCTAGGTTTCATTAGATCTAAGCAAACACAAGATAAATTTAGCCTAACATGTTAAACAAAAGACAAGAATAAGATAGAATCAAACAACACATAGACATATTGAATGATTAATTGATAACTTATCTTTCAATGAAACATGGAAGATCTCAAGGCAAAAAGCCCTGAAAAAGTAGCTAAAATCGTCTTAGGGTTTTATCCCAAAATTCCACACACTAAGCTCTCTCTAATGACAAAAAATTAGAAAACTATATATAGATTTTTGGATCTGACGGCGTCACCTTATGGATTGTGACGCCGTCACCTCGCCGCTTTTAGGGTTCCCGGATGACCTTCTTGACGCCGTCCCTCTTTAGCTCTTCAAAAATCCATTCTGGCTTATCAAGGCTTGACGCCGTCGGATGTTAATTGTGACGCCGTCAAGAGTAACTTTTAGCCGATTTTTGAGACTTTGCCGTTTTCTTCACTTTAATGCTCCAAAAACGTCCAAAATGCCTCCTTTTCCAGATTTCTCCTCAAAAGTACCTAAAATGACAAAAGGAACGATTTAGGGCAATATTTGATCAAATAAATACGATTTAGGGCTTAAATGACCCCTTAAAAGCGGTACACTTTTCGCCTCATCAAATACCCTTATACTAATATGGGAAATAGCGATGTTATCCCATATGAACAGTGTGTGAAACACAACGAAGTGTCTATTGTACCAAGTAGTGCATCTTCTATTGCTAATGATGATAATGTGTTGCTTGAGACCACTGCATTTGTCCCTGATGACTCACTGACCACCCAACTTAACATCTATAAAGATCAAGTGGCCATATATGAACAACGTGCTAAGTTTGAGTTAACTAAACGTGAGCAATAAATGGATGGTCAGATGCGTACACTTATTTCTGAACGTAATCTAAGGGAAGAAAAATTAAAAATGGAGTTACATTCTTTACAAACACAACTTAAACGAGTTGTACAACATAAACAGGTTTTACAAGAAAATGTAAATATGCTCAAACAGAATTTTAAAGAAAAAGAAACAAAACTCTTAAATGATTTTTCCAGACTTAAAACGTTAAAGAATAAGATTGAAAACAAGTTGTACACACAAGACCAGACCAGACAAACTGCTCAAGTGATTCAAAAGCATAAAAAGTTGTGTGATAAAAATAGTGTAAAGGATGTAGGTGAACCTAAATCTGTTTACCTTAGAAGTGCTAAAGTGGCCCAACCTGCGTTATATGATGGTAATGAAATGCTTAAGCCTGGTCATGCCCCTCCTGATGTGCCATCATCTGAAGAGAGTAATGAGATAGAAGTAATAAATAGAGAAAAATTGGCTGAAAAAATGAAGGATCCAGAATGTGTGGCAAAACGGGTCTTAATCAAACCTCACGATTATTCAAAGGAGAACTCCTTAGCCTTAGTCAAATTCACTCCTCAAACTCAGCTGACTCCGGAACAAATTTTCTGGAAAGCAGACTTAGAAAAAAACAAGGCTGAGGAACTCAAAGCCAGAAATCCGCCCCTAAGGAAATTACCTCCTTCTACAGTGTACCCTCCTAATACACCTATGCATTTAGTACCTAGAACTCTTCCCACTGATTGTAAAACCTTAATTGGCATTTATGTACTTGATAAACTATTTGCTGATTTTGATAAAACATGTAAGAAGAGAATTACACCAACGGGTATTACTGAAGGGGAAAGGGGTTTTGAACAAACAAAACGGTGCTATTTAACTGAGGTTATACCATTCTTTAAGCTTCTCAAAGAACATTTTGAGGGTCTTCAAAAAACCCTAGATAATGAAGTAGATGAAATGAAGGAAGTATTTAAAGATATGGAAAACTTGGGGAAACAAAATGCAATTGAACTTAAAACTTGTGAAATTGAAAGAAGGAATATTCTCATCACCAATGAGAATTTGATTGCTAGATGTATTGCTCAGGATGTTTATTATACTGCCACTGATTCTGCATTAACTGCTGTTTAATTTCATGATATGTCGATTGCTTTGAATGTTGCCCAGAATCGTGTTGTTGAGCTTGAGGGGGAGAATTTAAAATTGCATGAGAAAATCCAAAACGATGACCATGATAACATGGTCAGGCATTTGTCAAAACTAGAGGTTGATAATCTTAATTTGCAATTAAAGTATCAACATTTAGAAGAAAGAATTAAAACCTCAAATGCCAAGACATCTTTGGATGCTCCTGAATTTGATGCATATTTTGAATTAAGCAAACGAGATGAACGAATTCAAGCTCACACTAACACGATTCGAAAATTGAATGCCCAAATTGCTCAATTAAAGTCAAACAAGAGTGATGTGATTGGCACCCATAAACCATCGTCTCTAGATTCTCCGAATTTTCAATTTCAAGAAATCATCAATAAATTGCAACAGGAAAATGATTGTTTTCAAGCTGAAAATTCAAAAGTCAAACAACATTACAAAGAGTTATATGATTCGATTAAGATCACGCGTGATAATAACAATGAAAAGATAACTTCTTTGATTAATGAGATCAAGAATCTAAAGACTCAGGTGAAAGGGAAAATGCCAATTATCACTAGTGATAATGTTGTTCCAAAGGTTTCTGCTTGTAGTAAGTATGCAATTGATGTTGTGCCTATTCCGCCTCCCCTTATGAACAATAGGTCTGCTCATCAAGTATATCTCACTCACCTTAAGGATAGCCTTGATACCCTTCGTGAGATCGTAGAAGATGATAGAATAGAAAAACCTCTTGATAGTGCAATTGTTGATGCATGCATCTTCGCTAAACGGTCTCAGGAATTCCTTGAATTTGTCATTGGCACATGTCCTAAAATAGGTACCCAGCGAGATAGATTTATTGCATCCTCCACGATGCCTAAGAACAAGCATGTAACCTTTGAGGTACCCTTGGAAACTTCAGATCC
Organism: Artemisia tridentata subsp. tridentata; assembly: GCA_021014915.2. Lineage (NCBI taxonomy): Eukaryota > Viridiplantae > Streptophyta > Magnoliopsida > Asterales > Asteraceae > Artemisia > Artemisia tridentata. The sequence continues at coordinate 17,595,273 of CP139507.1, read as the reverse complement.
CAACACATCAAAACATGTTCAACAACCGAAAGTGAAAAAGACTAAGATTCCCATCAGTCATTCTACAGGAGTTAACAGTGACACTAAAGCTAGCAAGTCAAAACCTAGGAGAAATATAAAGGATTATAGGACTTCAACAGCTAAAAGTGTTCCTAAGAAGAAAGTAGAAGACCACATGAGGAACAATAAGTCAGATTTGAACAAAAGGAATCATAATTCAAATCCTAATTCACTTTGCAAAACATGTAATGATTGTTTAATTTCGGGTAATCATAATAAATGTGTTGAGAAATTTTTGAAGTCGTCCAACAAAACCCCAGTTAAGAAAGTTTGGAGAGCTAGATAAATTAAGCAATCTTGAAAACCTACAGGGAAAATGTTTACCAATGTGGGATTTCAGTGGAAGCCCACGGGCCGAATATTCACACTAGGCGAACATTGCCCTTTAACGAGGATTACCATGCCTAGAGTAGTGCCTGTTAAGGAATGGAAGCCAACTGGTAGAGTTATCCCTTTAGATACACAATGCCCTTTAACTATGTCCATTGCATCTACTAGTGTTGCCCCTATTGTTAAAACCAAGGAACCTATGGTTTCAGCAGCTTCAGAGATTGTTTGCACTAACCAACTGGAACCCAACTTAAATTGGGGATCCGGCACTCCAAACTCTCTTCTTTCGTCTGTTTTCAAATGCAGGTCGTACAGATCGTCCTTTGACATTTGGACTCAGGCTGCTCACAACATATGAGGGGAAACGACAAATGACTTCTGAACAAATCAGCTCAGGACTCGTGCAGCAACGATCTATCTTGGGAAGAATATCGGTGGTTATTCTTCATTTATCCTTTGTACATATCTTAAACCAAAATGTAATTAGAAAAATATAAAACCAACAAAAACCATAAAAATCAGAAAAATTGAAAATACAAAAAAATAGTTTTTCAAGGCATGTCTTCTGGTATCGATAACATTTACGGTCCTAGAAATGTCATTCAATAATGACATGGGTCTTTAAATGAAGTTCGAGCAGAAGTTCAAAAAGTTTTCAAAACATGCCTAAATGGCTTGCTATTATTTCAGATACGCAACCCGTTTTTCAAAATGAGGAAAGCACGTCGCCAAAAAGACGGCTGTTCCTAACAACGGGTGATTAAGTTCTCCCGGGCATGGATTACTTTACATCCATGCACCCTCGATCTTGATGTACGTTTTAGTGCATCATTTCTCGTATAAGAAGAGAAGTCTTCTTTACATCGCAAATACTTTTCCATCTATGATTCTTCATGAAAGTATTTGTGCTAAACTTGGTGGTACCATGAATTTTTTTGGAAATCAATCAGACTTGAAGTTTTTCATAAAATTTGTCACTCAATCAATGACTACAGCTCTTTAAATAGAAAACGGGTCATCGATTGAGGGGGAGAGTGATTTCAAAATTTTATATCATCAAAACACGCCACTTTGTACATAATAAGCAAGTGAATAAAATTTGTTGTTATGTGTCAGTGTATGAGTTTCATTCAAATATCTTTCAAACTTATCATACCTGACACTAACATTCTCCCTCATTGATTGAGGGGGAGCATTGTATCGTTCCATTATCAGCACATATTGAATCTGACCACATTTTCTCCCAAATTTTCTAACTTATTTAAATCAATTGGGATCACAAATCTCAAAAGGTTTGAAATTTTTGATCGGGGGAGAGAATGTGAGTTAAATATGAAATCTGATAAAAATGTGATATTTTGAACTCAAGTGTATGCTCTCTCATATGTGCTAAACTCTTTCGTATATCGATGCACATATTGAGGGGGAGCAAATGGTTTGTGATGACAAAATGGATGTGGCATCTCATGTGAGCGCGACTCAGACTTCACCAATGAATTGACGAAGCGAAACTAACTGTCATTAATCGAAAGGACTTGTCCTGGCCGGGTAATAATTTCAAGCTGGTCTAACCAGTGATGTAAGCGTGTCTCGAAGAGGACTTGTCTGAGTAAAGTGTACTGTTTCGAGAAACTTTCTGTGGACTTGACCAGGCCGGGTAATAATTTCAAGCTAGTCTAACTAGTGATGTAAGCGTGTATCGAATTGGTCATGTTCACTGAAGGTGGATCAATTCAAAAAGTGCGAACTCTACCCAACATGTGCAAATTTTAACTATAAACATATGAGCACATGTTAAGGGGGAGTATTTGAAAAGTACAAAACTCTCAAAGTGTTAGCAAAATGTGTTTCTTAATTATAAACACTTTGAGAGATTTTTCAAAAATGGTTTACGGCAACATAGGATAGTCATGGTGTTATAAGGTGGCTAAGGTTAGAAAAACCGTCCTATGATCCGCCAGAGCCGGAGGGATCTACCCAAGGACAATACCGAATAGTTAGTATTAGAAAGTCCTTAGGTATGATTATGAAAAAAGGAGTAATATGAGAAAGGAGAAAGAAGGGGTTGAAGAATTAAAAAGAAATGAAATGAGAAAGGGTGAAAAGAAATAGCCCTCCAATTATTCAACCTTAGGGCAGAAACCGGGTTCAATTCATATGCTACTGGTGGTTACTAAGGTAACACCGGTATTGAAGACAAGACGTCATGGACCCAGTGACGCACTGCACTAAACCTTCTAGACCACTCAAGTTCTCTTAAAAGGACTTGTTTCATTCTCCGACTACCAAAAATTGCACTTATCGAGTCTAGAGCCACGAGATGCATCAAAAGATCTCATAGGAACACATGTTACTTCTACACTGGTTGTTCAACATTAAGGACACCAGTTGTAAACTTATGAGTCCTACGCAGATCTTAGCAATCTGCCAGAACATTTATGAGGGAATTTACAAATGTAATTCTCAGTGATTGAATGGAAATTCCTGCCAGGGTCAACATCAAACAGCCCTGAAAGCAGGTCACTTCGGTAATTCCTTGTGGATTACGCTTAGTGGTCGCGGCGGTTTCAAACGGTCTACAGTCGTGGAGTGAACTCCAGCGACTCACCTAATCATTGATGTACTTCGGTAGATCTTGTAAGCCCTCTCGAGGGTATCCGATTCAGGAACGGCCTTGGCAAGGATTAGAGAAAGTTTTCACACTATGCTGTTAACGATCTCGAAATCCAAACCTATAAGTGCCGGACGTTTTATTGCTAACTGTTGTATGCAGGAATCCCTGGCGGTTGCAGCTGATTGCCGAAAAGATGCCGATCCATCACCCCATGCTCACACTTCACCATCATAATCAATGAAATCATGATAATTGAAAGACTTTCAACACTGCTTCCGCGACTCTGATGCTGAAAATCATGATCCAGAAATGTGTGAGCATGTCGGTCCAAAGATCACAACGTCACATGGAGACGATACTGCAAAAAGATGACTTGTAGACGTACGTTGGATGATGACCTCAAAGAATCCTCAAAGATCATCCAAGACAAAAGAACTGTCATCAAAAGTTCACTGCTGAAAGTACAAAGATTGATGACTTAGAAGAATCAAAGACTACGAGCTAGGAATTCAAATTCATGTAATAGAATGCTAGAATTCAAAGTGTAATTTCCGGGGTAACCTCCCTTAGGGGGAGATTGTTAGGAATATAAATATTCACATGAAAGACTCGGTAACCCCGAGTATGGATTAACATTAAGTAGCTCATAGGTTTAATCATATTAGTTTAGATATCGTTTCACCATGGAGTCGGGTCGGGTCTTTACCCACTGTCAGCCCGGTCCATAGCCTACTAGAGGCATTTTTGTGTCTTGTATAAATAGCCCTTCCCACCCATGGGAAGGGTTGGAGCTTCATTTGCAATCTAATATTACTTACATTTTCTCTCACTAAAGTTCCCATTCGTCTCTCTCTCTCTCTCTAAAACACACGACCCAAACATCAAACCTTAGGTGTGTTATGTGTTTTTATTACTTACAGATAATTATTGTTTGATATTGTAGCATTAGACAAGAAGTTTCTTAAAATCTGGTTAGATATGAAAAAGAGGTATTTGCATAAAATAGTCGCGTTCTTCAAAGTTGCAGCTACTCTCATGAGTGAGTTGCTCTGTTAGAGTGACATCGCCTTCCACATTTTGATCTTGAGGCGGGGACGTGTGTCCCAGTCAGTGACGATTTTCAGCATTTTACAAAAAGTTGCCTAATCATATTTCCTAAGCTATATAACTAGTACACATATATAAGCACTCTTTGTAAGTTGATTTACGGCTCAAAATATATCACACCGGCAACGTATCTAAGGCAGTCTGTGATATGAGAGTTTGATAAAACCTAGCTAGTGGAAAATTAGTCATTTACTAGCCAAGCTTGAGTTTGAGAGTCAAGCCATTAGCCGAGCTCAAGCCAAGCTTGATCTAGAGTCCATTTTAGTTTCAGAAGCTTGAATCTGGATTTTAAATGTTTATTTAAATGGCGTGTGTGTGTGATAAAAATTGTGTAAAACATGTAAGATAATGAGATAGGAATGTGTTTGATATTATTTGATGATTCATACGTACAAGAATACAAGATATATAAAAGGACTATTCAAGATCTATTTAGGGTAAATTGCTAATCACCATCTAAACGCTAGCTAATCATCTTTAATGCACAGCTAAGCGTCTACTCATCAAGTTAATCCCTTTGCAATATCTTGAAATATACATCTAACACTCCCCCGCAGTTTGAGCGGGTGGACACCGAACACTCAAACTGGAGCGAAACTCCTCAAACAAAGCTGTAGGCAAGCCTTTGGTAAATATATCCGCATATTGATAGCGGGAAGACATATGAAGAACCCGGACCTGACCAGCAGCTACCAAATCCCAAACAAAATGAATGTCAATTTCAATATGCTTCGTACGTTGATGCTGAATCGGATTAGAAGACAAATAAACAGTACTGACATTGTCACAATAGACAAGCGTAGCAGATGACAAAGGAGTATGCAACTCACGCAAAAGATTTCGTAACCAACATGTCTCGAAAACCGCATTAGCAACACCCCGATACTCGGCCTCAACACTAGAACGAGAAAGCGTCGGTTGATGCTTAGAGGACCATGAGAGCAGATTATTGATAAGAAATACACAATAGCCAGAAGTGGATCTCCGACTAATAGGACAACCAGCCCAATCCGCATCCGAATAAGCAACTAATGAAGTAGTAGAGGATGCGAACAACTGTAATCCGTAATCTAAAGTACCCCGAACATATCACAAAATCCATTTAAGAGCCGAGAAATGAGGCTCTTGTGGATCATGCATATGAAGACAAACCTGCTGAACTGCATAGGAAATACCAGGTTGAGTAAAAGTGAGATACTGAAGAGAAACTGCAAGACTCCGATATAAGGTCGGATCAGACACTGAATCACTATCATCACCAGTTTAGATTCAGTATCAACAGGAGTCCTACTGGAGTTACAACTAACCATATGTGCTCGCTCTAGAATCTCAGTAGCATACTTACGCTGAGATAAGAACATCCCTGTAGAGTCACGTGTAACAGATATGCCCAGAAAATAATTTAGAGACCCCAAATCTGTCATAGAAAACTCCTTATGCAAAGAAGCAATAACCCGCTGTAACAAATAGATAAGCAGTATCAGTCCCCTGTCGATAGATAAATAATGATGTGTCACAATGACTATGAGTAAATCCAACCCGAAGAATATAAGCAGCAAAGCGCTGAAACCAGGCCCGAGGAGCCTGCTTGAGGCCATAAAGGGATCTCTGTAATAAACAAACATAATCAGGATGTACAGGATCCCGAAAACCAGGAGGCTGATGTATGTAAACTGTCTCAGTCAAATCACCATGCAAAAAGGCATTCTTGACATCAAGCTGATGAACCGGCGAATGTCGAGAAAGAGCCAAACTAAGGACCATCCGAATAGTACCTGGTTTAACAACTGGGCTAAAGGTCTCATCAACATCTATACCCTCAATCTGGGTTTTGCCATTCGTAACAAGTCGAGCCTTGTAGCGACTAAGGGTACCATCAGCTAAAAACTTGTGGCGAAATAACCACATACAGCGAATAATATTAGCATCCGTGGGCCGAGGCACCAGAGTCCAAGTGTCATTCTTAATAAGTGCATTGTACTCATCTGACATAGCACTAGTACAAAAATAGGATTTAGTCACACATGTGGTTTTTCGAACAGCCACACAGTAACTTATTTGTGTGACTAAATGTACCAGAATAAAATAAACAGCCACACTTGATCCGACTTGTGTGACCATTTCAGAATTACATCTGAGGCTACAACCACACATTTGAATATTTTCGTGACTATACGTATCTGGTAAAAAAACATTGATTTTTTAGTCACTTGTAATTTGGGACGTGTGACGGATACAAATAAGTTTAAAACATTAGTCACACTATATATTTACATATGTGACAAATATATGTTACACAATTGAAAAGTGTGACAAAAATCCATATCTGGTCACACGAAGTAATTGTGTATGTGGCTAAATCATATACTCAAGTTTGTCACACATTATTTAAACGTGACTGTTAGTTTTTGTTGAAAATTTAGCCACATATGAATTTGAAATGTGTGACAACTGAAAAGTAAGTTTTAAGCATTAGTCACGATATGCATTTAAAAGTGACAAATATATGTTACACACTTCAACAATGTGACCAAATGTCATATATGGTCACACTAAAATATTTCATGTTTTAAATTTATATGTAATATTTTAAATGTCACACACTTAGTTTTTCCAAAATAAAATTTCACACTCAACTTTTTCACTAGCTCAGTCTAAAATTTTCCCCAAAATAAAATTACCCCGCCTAAATTTTTCCCCAAAATCAAATTACCCTCTACCATCTTTTATCTTTTCTATGTTCTCAGATCTCACGTATGTTATCCCCAATTAATCTATCTCATACCCTTCTCCACCGCCACCCTTCACCGCCTCCCGACTGACCACCACCGCCACCCTTCTCACACCCTTCTCCATGGCCTGCTAGGCTAACTTCTGACCACCACCGCCACCCTTCTCACACCCTTCTCCATGGCCTGCTAGGCTAACTTCTCCACCTCCTCGTCTACTTTTTTTTTGTTCACTTTTAACTTGAGGACCTGACGTGTTATCATGGGATGCAGCAAAAGCCTTCGTTTGAGTTATCTGGAAAGCTTGCTGCTGAAACCAATCGGGTTAAAGGTGAGTGTTCTGCTGACTTCCTTCACCTCTATTTCTATTCATGTAGTTCAATAGAATGTAGATTTGGATCTATTAGATGGGAAAAATAATGGTGATAGATTGGTAGGTAAATTACTTTTTCGAAGCTTTAAAGGACTGTCGGAGAGAAGATGTGACTGTGAATATCTGATTTGCATCGTTTCTTACTGTCACATTAAACGTTTTTCTCATGCTATCATTTGAATAGTTAGCTAGATTCTTATAGAGTTTGCTGTTTGGAAACATGTTTTCGAGTTGCAAAAACAGTGCATAAACTCCATATCACATAGTGTAATAAGCAGCAGCAGTGGAGCTTTTTCATCTACTTGTTTACCTTTTAGTCTATGCGTACATAAATTTATTTATGACAGGTGTGACACTGTTGTTCACGGAGCCACCTGATGCAAGGAAACCTGATATAAGATGGAGATTTTATGTTTTTAAAGGTGGCAAGTCACTTAATGGTAGGCTTGCCCTTTCTTTTTAAAAGTTTTGGCTCTAAATAGTCAGAATATGCTATTGTTTCACTAACAGTTTTTGTTTTAAACAGATCCCTTGTATGTGCATCGTCAAACCTGTTATCTTTTTGGGAGAGAAATAAGGGTAGTAGACATCCCTACGGATCATCCATCATGCAGCAAACAGCATGCTGTCCTCCAGTACCGGTATAATAACCTTGTGAAGTCAGTTGATCTTTTTAATTTATAGACACTATATCTCCTCGTTTCTGACCGCTTCTGATTGCTGTTCACTCTCAGGCAAGTTGACAAGGAGCAACCCGACGACATGATAGCAAAGGAAATCAAGTAAGAACACTAAATCTCTATTCTATGTTGTTTCACTTCAATGAGCCATTGGATTCTCTTGAGCATGGAGTTAGAAGCTGATAAATGACCATATAGTAGGGTGAGTCAACCAAAGTGCCATGTCACGGAGATTTTAGAGTGACTCATTGGAACAACTGAAACTTTTGGTTAATTATTATAGTCTATACAGCTCTCCTTCCTTACTTGGTTAACAAAATAAACAATATCTCTTATATTTTATTAATACACTTGGAATGAGAAGAGAAGTTCTTAAGAAGAATGGTGCTTTAAAAAGCTATAAGTGGAGCTAGGTGGCTGACTAGCCTTCTAGCACTTAAGCATCTGAACTTTAATTAAGCAGAATAGCAGATCCTTTAGCGAACCATAAGCGGTTCATTTTGTTATTTAAATAAATAGTTATACATAGGTTTTGATAGTTCGTCATTTTTGTACTTCACTTTTTTTTATCAAGGGATTGACAGAGTAGTGTAGAATCTTTTGAAAAAGTCAAATTTAGTGGTCAGTTGCGAAGTTGTAGTATGCTCAACTCCAAGGCGTCAACTAAATTACCTTCACTAATTGAAAAAGTGAGTGAATACTTAGTGCTTAGCATGCCGCTTAAACAGTCCTAAGAGGGTATTGTTAGATCATAGAAAAGGATCAAGACCTCACTGCTATTGTTTTAGGATTTTTTTCCCTCAGAGTAAGTTGTCGAGGTCAATTTCTTTTTAATAAGTATTTAGCCCTTTCTTCACTCCTCTATGAGCAATAACTCAAAAAGTTTATACTTTGTTTTCGTGCTGCTTCACTTCTATCTTCTTTGTAGAATTCTGTTGCGATAGGTTTTCTAAATGTGAGTGGTTTTTCTCACTTAGCTGAACCTTTGGGCTTCACTTATCGCTCTCATTTGCTTGAACGCTAAACAATTAACGTACAAGATCTTCATAATTGTGTGACTATTGTATTCATTGCTTAGCTTTTTCATTTCGATCCCAATATATGGTAAATTCTAATATACAGGAGTTGAAGCTAGGGGCTTCATATTTGGCCCTCCTATCGCATTGGCTATTGGTGCCAAATTTGTTCCACTGCGCAAACCAAGAAAGTTACCAGGTACTCATCAAATTGAAATCTTAATGTTGCTTCCTGCTGCTAACTTATGGAGTTATGTTGTTCATTGAAGATCACATGCAATGCCATGTATTCCTATGTTTGAACTTCGATTCCTGAAATCTGAATGTGTAGGTGAAGTTATATCTGAAGCATACACGCTGGAGTATGGAACAGATTGTCTAGAGATGCATGTTGGGGTTGTGTAACCTGGGGAGAGTGTATTGATTGTTGATGATCTAGTGGCCACAGGAGGAACCCTCTCTGCTGCCATAAGGCTTTTAGGTAAACATGGGACGTTCCATCATTTATGTTGAGTTACAATCATATTTAATCATTGATCAGACCAATAATATATGTTTGTGTACATGATATTGCAGAACGTGTTGGAGCTGAAGTTGTTGAGTGTGCTTGTGTTATTGGATTGCAACCACTAATTCTCACCTGAGTTGCATGGATACTTTTTTGGAACACAACCACTAATTCTCACCTGAGCTGCATGGATACCGGTAGCCAGGTAACATTCTTGTACTTTACATTTCATTAATGTGTAAATCGGATCATGCTTATTGGATCAGAAGTCTTTTAAATTAAAGATCCTGATAATATGACGCCTTATTTATCCATCAGAACTGTTACCTTCCAGTTTTAGGATTTTTCATGAATGTTTGCTATAATTAGTAGTAGGCTAAGTCCGCTAATAGCACATTGTTGATATCTTTTCATGGTTTTCGCTGATTTAGAGTAGTAGCGAGAAATTAAAAAAAAAGGAAAAAAGAAAAGAAAAAAGAAAAGAAGCTATATTATGAATTGTACATTACATTTGTACATCTCCGGTTTATATTTTGTATGGTAATGCATCCAAGTTGAAAGTTCTGGACTTGCCATTATAGATCTGAAAATGCTTGATATAGATCTGGGGTCACAAGATTATCTTTTTTTGTCATCATTAAAGTTAGTTTAGACATTTGGTAAATAGACTGCTAACTCATTGTGTTGTTACAATGGCAGGTAGGGGTGTTATCGGGTCGGGTTATCGGGTTATCGGGTCTGTCGGGTCGGGTTGAGTCAGGTTTGGATTTTTTAAAAACTCACCCGACACCCGACCCGATAAAGATTCGGGTTATCGGGTTCGGGTGGTAGTCGGGTCGGGTTATGTCGGGTCGGGTGATTCGGGTTATCGGGTGACCCGATAGTAAATATCCCCTGTTTGTCTCTCACTCTGTATGTGTGTGTGTGTGAATTTTCACTGTCAATGAGTGTTACAGAACCTAAATCACTTATCCTAATTTATTCTATGATCTTACATGAATGTGTTTACATTGGTCCAAAACTAGCTGCTTGGCCAAGGATAACTAAACTAAAGGGAATTTTTTCCTAATATAGTAAAAAATGATACCACTATTGTAACTCTTGTCTCTGAATGTAAAGAAATTTTTTTGTCTCTTTTACTATGAATTATTCGACTCCAAGTATTGTAACTCTTGCCCTTGAAATGGTTCGTTACTTCAGGACTACATGTATTTGAGGAGTGTTATCTTTTCCCCACATCACATTTTATATTACACTTGCATTACATCTAGTTCTGTTTGTTTTGTGGCAACTAAATTTGTAATTATGTAGTAGTATTTCAAGCCCAAAGACTACGAGACCCATGTTATTTAGCAAAAAGGTTGTCAGAATCCCTCCAAAAGTTAATAATTTAGTTAAAATTTTGAATGTTATGTGGCTGCTAACTATCAAACTTATAATGCCTGGTGAATATGAGACAACAGCAGAAAAAGCTATCAGGCATCAGTTGCGAAAAAAAAAAAAAAAAAATGTCGGGTCTTATCGGGTTGACCCGATAACCCGATAACAATTTTTATTTAACCCGAAACCCGACCCGATAACGCTATCGGGTTATCGGGTCGGGTCAAAACAACCCGATTAAATTTTTTGACCCGATTAGACCCGACCCGATTAGACCCGACCCGATCGGGTTCGGGTTCGGGTCGGGTTGACCCGATCCGACAGACACCCCTAATGGCAGGTATGCAATCTCGTATGGTCAAAGAATGTGAATGAACTCGTGAGCACCCAATGAAATTCTCAATACCAGATTATTGTTTGGAGATACCCTACTATGTACAAAAGTTAGTACTGCTAGTGAAACTTAGTACGGCTAGTACAAAGTTAAGATTGCTCAGAGATTAAGACTGCTTGAAGTTAATACTTCTAGTGTATTAGTTACAACTGTTAGTTATAAGTTAGTACTGTTGGTTCATATAGTTAGCACCGCTTATATTTGGTTCAGTTATATACATTCCAATTTTATTGTATTTGAATTTGTTTTGATATATATTGATTTCTTAAATGTGACTAAAAGATGTATATATTCACGCTTATTAACACTTTTGGTCATTGTTTGCTTAATTCGTTGTGTGACTAAATATTACAAAAGGCCACACAAAAAAAAATTCATGTGGCAATTGGATGATCAATAGTCACACAAAATACAAATTTCTTCACTTTAAACAACATATGGTCACACTTATTAACACTTTTGGTCACTTTATGCTTAATTGTATGTGACTAAATACCCAAAACAAACATACTTTGTGTGACTAAATATTACAAAAGGCCACACAAACATAACATTCATGTGGCCATTGGATGATCAATAGTCACACAAAATACACATTTCTTCACTTTAAACAGCATATGGTCATACTTATTGACACTTTTAGTCACTTTTTGCTTAATTGTATGTGACTAAATACCCAAAACAAACATGTTTTGTGTGACTAAATATTACAAAAGGCCACACCAACATAAAATTCAAGTGACCATTGGATAAACAATAGTCACACAAAATACACATTTCTTCACTTTAAACAGCATATGGTCACACTTATTCACACTTTTGGCCACTGTTTTTTAAATTGTATGTGACTAACTCGAAAAAAACAACACATGTTGTGTGACTAAATCATCATAAACGTCACGTTTATTATATATTCATGTGGCCATAGGATGGGAAATAGTCACACATACTGATAAATCCAACAAAACTTGTGCCTAATTGGTCACACATATTCGGGTTTTGGTCACTATTTTTCAATGAAAACGGTCACAAACTAAACAATGTGACCGTATAGCACCTACGGTGGCGCGACTTTTTGTCACACACACCCAAATAAACATGTGTGACTATATGCATATAGTCACACATTTTTGGTGTGACCGTAAGCCAAATCTGTACTAGTCTGACATAGCATTTTGCCAATTGGGATCGTTAAACGCAGCATTATATGATTTTGGTAATGGGGAGAGAGACGATACATGAAGATTTAAACGCTGAGTGGGACGATTAGTCCCGACACGAGAACGTGTGACCATGGGATGAACTGAAACCGGGTTTGTATTAACATTTGTAGGTGGTGGATCTTGGGAAATGGAAACGGGGATGGGCTGTTGATTAATTGGACTAGTATCAGTTTCATGAGTTGGAAGTGGAGTATTAATATGGGGAGGGGAGGTGGGAGTTTGTGTCTGGGCTGGTGAATGTGGGTCATTTGTAGGGGAACTGGGCTCATCATTGGTGTTTGGGTAAGGTAAATCAGCTGGTGAAGTGGTAGTAGGTGTGGGTGACAGTTTGATTATATTTGAGATGACATTTGAGTAGTCATCCAAAAAATCATAGGAGGGGCATACATTGGGTGTCATGGAACCAAACGGAAAAACTATTTCATCAAATGTAACATGGCGTGAAATGATAATTTTATTTATGTTTAGGTAAAGGCAACGATAACCACAGTGATTAGAGGCATGTCCCAAAAATATGGAAGGTGTAGCTCGGGCTCCAAGTTTGTGTTCGGTATCAATATGAGGGTAATAGAGACAACCAAAAACACGTAAGAGGCTATAATCAGGTTTGTTTCCAAAAAGGCGGGTAAAGGGAATTTCATCTTCAATTACACGTGATGGTAAAATATTTAATAAGTAAACGACCATATTGAGGGCTTCAGTCCAATAATTAGGTGGTAAGTGAGCTTGAAACAATAATGTCCGAATAATGTTGTTAATGGTGCGAATCATTCTCTCAGATTTTCCATTTTGTTGAGAAGTGCGTGGACATGAGAAACGAAACTGAATTCCATTATCGGCAAATAATTTATGGAATGCGTGGTTGTCAAATTCACCACCATGGTCACACTGAAATGACTTTATATCACACTTGAATTGATTTTTAACAAATGAACAAAACAACATAAATTTGGACAAAACATCAGATTTATTCACTAAAGGATAAACCCAGACAAATTGCGAATAATGATCTAAAAATAAAACATAGTATCGAAATCTAGAAAGACTCGGAATTGGGGATGTCCACAAGTCCGAGTGAACAATATCGAAACAAGATTGAACAAAAGTAGCGGAACTAGCAAATGGAAGTCGCACGTGCTTGCCAAGCTGGCAAGCATGACAAAGCACGGGAGACTTCTCCTTATTACATGAAATAGAATTATTGGAAATGACACTTCGTAGCACTTCAGATCCTGGATGTCCAAGACGTTGATGCCACGTGTACTGACTGGTGAGATAGACTTGATGAATTGGAGAGGGCTTCATAACAGGTAGAGAGGTCCAGTGCTATCACAGCGGAGCAGCACCCGACGAGTTTAGAAGACCTTAACAGAAAAACTAAAAGTATCAAATTCAACAGTACAATAATTGTCACAAACAAACTGATGAACGGAAATTAAATTTTTTATGATATTAGGAGTGATCAAGACATTGTTTAAATGAAGGGGTCAAAATGGTGTAGTCAAAACACTATGTCCAGAGTTGGTTACGGGAATGGAATGCCCGTCACCAACTGAAATAGATGAATAAATGCACGAATTAAAAACATCACTAAGATTATGGACATAGTCATTCAGGTGAGATGACGCACCTGTATCCATATTCCTATTACCGGGAGTAGGATCCTGTAGTGTCCCGTTAGTAAAAGCATGTGGCAAAGTAGTTTCTTGACTCGTCACTTGACCCGAACCAACCATGGAATCCATGCTTTGATGTGGTTGACCGGTCTGTTGACCAGCTAGAGGCTGCGAACCAACCATACAAAAAGACCCTACCCGCTGACCTGTCATGCCAAAGTGACCTCCCTGACCAATTGAACCTGCCTGCGAACAAGCCATACCAATTTGACCCCTAGTCCCAATTGACCCGTATATGAACCTGGCAGACCAAACTGACCCCCAGATCTCAATTGACCCGTATATGAACCTGGCAGACCAAGCTGACCCTCAGATCCTAACTAACTCGTCTGCTGACCTGGATAAAACTGAACTGGGCAGGGAGAGTGATGCGAGATTTGCAAGACCTCGAAACGAAGTTTTACAATCCTCTAGGCAGTGTACCTAATCGATGTAGTGTAGTATAGGTAAATCAAGGGGATTGACCATTCTCTAGGGGAATAGTATCGTTAGGTCAAGATGTATGACGAGATGGGTCTAGAGGTGAGGGATGATTCTTTTTGTATTTTTATATTTTATGAAAACAAGTAAAATCTCGGGTTTTAGAAGAGTGGGCGGAATTAGTTGCTAGTCAACTAACCCAAAACTAATTATAACTGAATTAAACTAATTAAAAAAGAAAAGAAAATACAAGTGGTAACTTCTTATTATAGGGAAAAGCGTGTTTACTTAGATTTAATTACTCCCTAGTTATCTCCTACTGATCTGTCGAATTGTCACGTCCTTGTTTCAATTGAAGCGCTGTATTCCTTAATATCGGTCGTAGGGAGGTGCCGAAGTCCCCAACTCAATGAATCTTAGTCTCTTAATGCGAGATTTGTAAGACCTCTAAACGAAGTTTTACAATCCTACAGGCAGTGTACCTGATCGCTGTAGTGTAGTATAGGTAAATCCGGGGGATTGATCGTTCTCTAGAGGAATAGTGTCGTTAGGTTAAGATGTATGACGAGATAGGTCCAAAGGTGAGGGATGATTCTTTTTGTATTTTTTTTATTTTATGAAAAGCAATTTAAAAATCTCGGGTTTTGAAAGAGTGGGCGGAATTAGTTGCTACTCAACTAACCTAAAACCTAATTTTAACTGAATTAAACTAATTAAAAATAAAGAAAATACAATTGGTGACTTTTTGTGATAGGGAAAGGCGTATTTACTTAGATTTAATTACTCCCTAGTTATCTCCAATTGATTTGTCGAATTGTCACGTCCTTGTTTTAGTTGAAGCGTTGTATTCCTTAATATCGGTCGTGGGGAGATGCCGAATTCCCCAACTCTATTAATCTTAGTCTCCCCTAAAAACTTTAAAGTCTATTAAGTTTTCTAGGATCTACAAGCCGCAATTCATGCAATAAATACAACGAGAAAAACCAATAGTGCACTCTACGGTTGCGTTTCTAAGACGTTCAAGCCAGTTACATATAAGAGGTCGGCCAGTTTTCTTAGCCTAACGCGAAGCAATCAACTGAACAATAGACGACAAATCAATGTTCAACAACTAGGTTTCACTAGATCTAAGCAAACACAAGCAAATTTAAGCTAGGATGATAGATAGAAGAAAAGATAAACAAGTAATGAAACAACACATAGACATATTGAATGATTGAACAAGTAACTTATCTTCAATGAGACATAAAGTTCAAGGGTTGAAAAACCCTTACAAAGTTGCTAAAATTCGTCCTTAAACCCTAATCCTAGATGTACCCAAAGATGTCACTCCTTTATAATGAAAAACAAAGGAAAACATATATAGGAATAAAACTCTGACGGCGTCAGCTTATGGGTCCTGACGTCTTCAGCTCGCTGTGTTTAGGGTTTCGTCTTGTGCAAGTCGCCGTTATGACGGCATCACTTAGTAAGTCCTGACGCCGTCACCTTCCGTTTGACGCCGTCCTCTTGTAAAGTGTCTGGGACGTATCTTGTTAAATTAACACGTGACTCTCATCTTCAATTAAAACCTGATGTCGTCAGGTTGTGGATCTTCAGAATTTGACTGAGGCGTCTCTTGTTAAACTTGAACCAAAAATCCAACATAATCAACAAGTTACGGCGTCACGTTGTAGCTTGTGACGCTGTAACACCCCCTAAATTTTGAGTAAACAGCGGAAGACTTAATAGGGGTATTACCGGTAGGATCATAGTCATAATCATAGAAAACGTCTCAAAAGAGACGTTTTGCAAATCATAGTCATTTATTTAGAAATTCAAATACAGAAAGGAAATTTCAGCGTTTAATATTCCACAAACGATAATACAAGTTTGATATGAATGACAGAAATTTATTTGAAACCAAATCCATCCTTTACATGCCTGCTCCAATGCCTTCAATGCTCCTGTTAATTACCTGAGATACATGCTTAAAAGTCAACAAAATTGTTGAGTGAAATCATAGCATTTATAATTATAATCATTTTTGAACACAAGTCTATAATTGCATAGAGATACAATTATCATGAAAAGAAATATTGCGATCAGTATATATTGCACTAAGCCTCATGACACTCAAAACTTAACAGTACCGCACAGACGGTCAGAACAATCCAAATTAATGGCATGAGTTATAGCCCTCTATAGGATATTGCCAATTTCCTATTGGAATTCAAATAAAGTAGATTTGAACCTATCTAGCAAGCAATTAAGGCCACCTTTTAGATATTTCAAACAGGCAGTCAGCCTTCACAGATCTGTTCACTATATTCGCGTCCACCTCAATGGTTAATGGTTCATGATGGGAGGGACTTTAAATAAAGGCAATAACGGTAACTTAGGCAATATCAGTCAGGTAAAGCATTCAGAAAATACTTGCGTTCTATTTTATAACATGTATCTCCCTACGTATTTGAAAACATTAAAAAGGTAAAAGTGGGACTATGAACTCACCTTTAATGTAACTGGCAAAGATGAAATATGAAACCAAATGAAATTAAGGAAAATGCTCCAACACAGGACCTGGATAATAATAAGGAAGTCTGAGATTTTGACGGTTTCGGCCTAATACGAATAATGATTGAAAATGGTATCGAATGACGAAGTGATTTGTGATGAGAGTGAATGATATGTTTAAAATGCCTAAAGTTTAAAAATAATATTATATATAATATTATCTTGTTTTTATGTCTTTAAATCATAAATATCGTTTCCTCGAAAATGGTTTGAATAAAACGTTGAGTTAATCGTTAAAATCCGTTATATATAAATATAAACGTTACATAATAAATGTTGAACGAAATGAAATGAAATGTACGTGAAACGAATGAGAAACGTAAAATATGAAATGGAAATGAAAATAAAAGAAAGTTATTGTAGATCCTAGTAATTATACAAAATTTACATTTTTAACCTTAACGGTGTAACATTTGCACCGTTAGTCCCTGGTTAACATTTTTAGTCCAAAAATTCCCCAAAATGTCAAAATAGGCTTTAGGTTTAATGTTTTATCAATATACATCCTCATGTTACTGATTTGACAGTTTACACCCCAATTTTACAAAGTTGGCAGTTTTGGTCCTTGAGTTTGAAAATATTTGCAAACTTAGTCCTTTTTGTACAAAAAGAATAGGAAAAGGATTCTGAGACTTTTATAAGTTTTATAAAGTTTATTGGACTGCTTTTTAACTGCTTATTTCACGTATTGCTTATTTTTGAGTTTAGTGGGCTTTTAAAGTTCGTAATCAAGGCCCAATCACGAATTATGATACGTGGGCTTTTGGAAAACATTGGGATTGGTTTTGGGCTCAATTTAAGGTTATAAAAACATTGTAAAAAGGCTTATATGAACTGATTATATGAATAAGCCAAAAACAGCTTAATGGGCTAGTCAGCCCACTCGGATTTTATAAAAGGTTTTAAAAGTTTTCCGAGGAGCGTTTGGTTTGGCTTATGTCGAGGGCCTTTAAGGGCTTGTGAGGGGGATCACAAAACACAAAATTGATTAACGAGCTAGTGAAGAAACGGGATAGCCAATAAAAAGAGTAGGTCGCGTTTAAGAATTCGGTTTTACAAGGTCTATTCTAATCGAGTTTGATATGAACAAAATAACTCGAAGGGAAATGATTTAGGAAGGAATAGAAGGACTCACAATGTCAAAGAAGGGAGTTTACACGTTTGGATGATCAAGCAAGGTTCAAAATGTGGATTATACGTTTGAAATGGAACTCGAATATCAAGAAAGTGAGCTTGGCTTCTCTCGAACTGAATTGGCAGAAGTCTTAGAGGTTTAAAGAGTGTGTGTTACAAGTGGAAATGAGGGTATACGCTTGGTTTGATAGAATGCATGCATGGTACTTGATTTTATAGATTTGCAAGTTGTGCAAGTTGATGTGGGAATCAAATATGGTAGGCAAGGGATGAGATTGATGGAATTTAAATAGCATGACAATCATCTAAATAAATAAACACATCAAAGCACTTATAGCGGAAGCAAGATCATTAATTTAACACGTATAAAGAATTACCGAATAATAAATAGTTACATACCTTAAGATCCTAGCAAGAACAAGGATCGATCTTCTCTTCACTTCACTTGATCAATAAATAGGATTACCGTGAAACCCCTTACCGTTTTGTTTCACAATCCAAGATAAATTACTATAGTGAGTAATTACCGAACTCTTGTACACACTTACTATAACCAATCAAGTATTGATGCTAGTGAATGAACACGTAATTAACCAAAACAATTTTGTTAATAATAAAACAATGGATCGACACTCAAAGGAGATGTACGATCGGTTTGAGAAGACTAGAAGAGAGAAAACACAAATTAGGGTTATAGCAATGCACAAGGTAACAAAACAAATAACCCTTGATTTGTATTTATAGGAAAACCCTAAACTTGGAGCAAAAGAAACCAATGGGTTAGGTTATCCCATTAGAACCGATCGGCCAACCCAAGTATTGGGGTTTCTAGATCCTTCTAATCATCCAATTTCACTAATAGTCCTTCCACTATTTACTTAACAGTCGTTAGTCAATTCCGTTAATTACTTAACGTCCGTTAGTTATCATTTCGTGTCCAAATAATTAACATATATAATAATTATATACATTAATTATTTACTTGATCATTCATACGTAAAGTGTGCAATCCCTCGGTCCCGTGTTCGAATCTAGACATACACGATTAATATTTTTCCATTAACTCTAACAGCTCCCAGTTGGAGATCTATTAAAAGTGTAATGACAATGGTTAGCGTCTAGCAACACGTCAATGCCCCTAGTACAACTCGGGTGGTGGTCTCCTGGAAAAACCATTTGATGATTACTCATCATACTTATCCTTTTGTTTCTAATACCACATTAATAAAGATATGGATCTAAGTCATTCTTTATTAATAATTTAGTTTCTCGTTGTTTATGATTAAATAAGATTACCAAATCTCCTGAACCAGTCAGGGGAGATCTTGGGTGTGGCCACACAAACATCTTACTAATCCACGAGGGGCCCAGCAGTATTAAACTCCAAATAAATTTGAAGGAACAAATTCTATCTTGACTACGAGTATAACTCATGCACTTCGCAACACTTCCGAAAACAATCCGTATAGCTACCAGTTACGTATAGCGTTAAATTGAATTACAGAAATGCACTACATGCATGACAGTTACCTGGTATCTCAAGTCTGAGGATAACTATATACACATGATTTACTTAATGACAAGATCCATAAAGTAAACTCATGAAGTCGGGATAAGTCCTATATTCAAACATATTGAATATCATGTGAAATTGGTATGACAACGCATCAATATACTTTCAAGTATATTCTACCAATACTCACATTTGTCTTTATTTAATGATATTCCCATATCATTAACCGACAACGGACAGTTTAGAATATATAAATATATTCATGGATATAAACATGCAAATATATGATATATTATTAAGAAAATGATAAATAAACATAACACTTTATTTTATTTCATTAAAATAATAACTGTTTTACAACATCCCATTATCCAAATACTAATCACAGATATTCAGCTAAACGAAGTCCTATGCCTTCAGAAAGTTGTTTAAGCTTTCCACCGGGTAGAGCCTTCGTTAATGGATCTGCTAAGTTGTCATCTGTGTGAATTTTGAGTAATTCGATCTCGCCTATCTCCACTTGTTCTCTAACATAGTGATACCGGATCGGGAAATGTCTGGTGCCCTTCATGATTCCAGGCTCATTAGCAAATGTAATTGCGGCTGAGTTGTCACAATACATTTTTATAGGTCTTTCGATTGAGGGCATAACTCCAAGCCCTGAAACGAACTTCCTAATCCAGACTACTTCCATTGCGGCTTCTGAGGCAGCAGTATACTCACTTTCTGTTGCAGACATCGCTATAGTACTCTGCTTCTTGCTCTTCCGATCCACTGCACCTCCATTGACGACAAAGACATAACCCGTCTGCGATTTCGTATCATCTTTATCACACTTCCAGGATGCATCGCAGTAACCTGTAACACACAGCTCTGCTTCTGGATTTCCCCCGTACACTAAAAACATTTCTCTCGTAGATCTTAAATACTTGAGAATATGTTTCACAGCAGTCCAGTGGAGTTCACCTGGGTTCTGCTGATAACGACTGGTAATGTTTTGAGCAAATGCCACATCGGGCCTTGTACATCGCACCGCATACATAATTGATCCCACAACCGAAGCATAAGGGATTCTCTTCATGTGTTCCACCTCTTCAGGTGTTGAAGCACAAGCTTTGCTGCTCAAGCCATGTTCTACTTGCATTGACAAAAATCCCTTTTTGGAATTTTGCATATTGAATCTCTTCAATATCTTGTCAATGTAAGCACTTTGGCTTAAACCAATCAACCGCCTTGATCTATCTCTGTAGATCTTGATTCCTAGAATGTATGCTGCTTCTCCTAGATCCTTCATGGAAAAACACTTCCCAAGATAGGCTTTCACCTCATGCAAACTTGGAATGTTTTTACCCATGATCAATATGTCATCAACATATAGAACTAGAAAAATAACATCACTCCCACTAGCTTTGTGGTATACACATGGCTCATCAATATTTTGAGTAAATCCAAACCTTTTGATTTCCTCATCAAATCTTTTATTCCATTGACGTGATGCTTGCTTCAATCCATAAATGGATCTTTGAAGTTTGCATACACGGTCAGGAAATTCTGGATTCACAAACCCCTCAGGCTGCGCCATATAGATGTCTTCATCTAGGCGACCATTCAAGAAGGCGGTTTTGACATCCATCTGCCAAATCTCATAATCATAGTGTACAGCTATGGCTATAAGAATCCTAATAGCTCTAATGTCAGCTACAGGAGAAAAGGTCTCCTCATAGTCAACACCATATGTTTGGGTGAAGCCTTTAGCCACCAAACGAGCTTTATAGGTGTGTACATTGCCATCCATGTCCGTTTTCTTTTTGAAGAGCCACTTACTCCCAACAACCTTAGCATTGGGAGGAAGGTCTACTTCAATCCAGACTTCATTGTCTCTCATGGATTGCATTTCCCCATTCATAGCAACCTGCCATTTATCCTTCTCAGGACTATTGTGGAGATCGTTTGCTCGAGGTTTGTTAGACCTCATATCTAGGATTACACAATAACAATGAATAAATCAATACGCAGCGGATAAACACAAAACATTCATTATTATTGAACAAAGTTTTCCTCGTCATCATCTCTACTCTAACCAATACAAACACCAAAAGCCCCAATGCTACGTGATCAAGTGTAGCACGGTTAACACACTAACAGGAATCATAAGATTCTTGAGGCTTAACAAACTACCCTAGGTGTTTTCCCATAAAACACCCGTACACACACACACGTTTAATGGTGTTACATCTTGACACACCTAAAACATATTCCCTGTGTTTCTTTATATACTAGAAACATTAGGGTTACAAAGGATATTCCTAGAATAATAGAAGATTTGCTGTAATCTTCTCTTTCTTTTGAAGTTTCTTCCTTTGTCTTCTTTAGCCCTTCATCTTTCATATTTTGTCAATATCAACTCAAATTATAATTCCTAACAATCTTCCCCTAGTTGATATGACAAAACCAACGATATGAAAGATGATCTTCCCCTTAATCCATGCATATCATCAAGGCTCTTCAAGCTGCAATCTTCAATATTCTCTTCTTCCCCTTTTTGTCATCATCAAATAGGGGACAAAAATATGCAACCTTGATCATTACACCACGAATCAATATCACACGACCAATCCATCATTCCAATGTTTCAAATTACCCACCATTAAGTTTTCCGCACTATAAATGAACTTGAAACAATAGAAGTCAAAACTAGCAGTAGTAATATCAACTAGCAGTAGAAAAACCTTCACCTCGATGTAGCATAACCTCGATGTATTGAAGAAGAAAACTAACCATTACCCATTTGATGCTGAAGTAGAATAACCCAAACTCATGTCTTAAATATAACTGCGAACGTATACCCAATCCGATGTATAGGGAGATCGCAATCTCTTGACAATGTGGACACTGAGCACAATAACGTAACTCCTTCAAGTGTTCGTCAATTCGTAGATATAATAAGAACATAAACCCAAATAATTCCACTTCACCTTCAAATAAGTAACGAATAACCTTCCTCACCAATAAATAAGATAAATTCGAGCCATTAAAACCAAAATCAAATCCAAACATCGTCTGTGTGTGTGTTACTTCCCCTGTGTGTGTGCTCTCTCCAAAATCAACTGAATATGCTTCCCCTCACTTTTAGACTTCCATGCTCTAGCACTACCAAACAGCAGTACAAAGTTTATAAACCCAGCAGTAGAAACTCCTCAATCTCCAAAGCTACCAGTACAAACTGTTGTAGAGCAGTACTAATTCCGAAAACCAACAGTACTAACTAGAAATCCCAGCAGTACAAACTGCTAGTAGTATGTATCATAAGCAGTAGAAGCTGGTAGTATAATATGTAAACCATCAGACCAATATCCGTACCAATCGTAGCAGCAATATCAATTACCAATTCATTCCCTTTAGCAAAATTAAATGCGACTGGTCCAATCAGTACGAGGTTTGAATAACTGCACCAATACTCCATTGACTTTGAACGAATAGGAAGCAGATGCGACAAAGTTAACCCCACACAACAAAAATCAATTAGCAGCAGCTATGACTGACCCATTTGAATCACACAGCTGTCACCATCCGATCCTCATCAATAAAGATTCGACCAATTAATTACACACGGACCCACTTTGAAAATCAATAAAGTTCTATGACTTCTATCCACTATCAGCAAGCAATTTAATTTGAGTACAAGATACACCATCAGATCTGCTCTTAGCGATAAAAATAAATAAATACGAATACCTCAAACATTCATAAGAACCATCGAACCTTCAACAGATCTGCGCCATACCGACAGAAAACCTTGTTTAATCCCACGATCACGAGCCCCTAGTCTCTGATACCACTTGTGGAGATCGTTTTCTCGTTTAGCACGAGGTTGTTTAGACCTCATGTAAGGATTAACAATAATAATAATGAATAAACAATGTTGTACGCAGCGGAATAATCAAACTATCATTATTATTACTAAGGTTTTCCTCGTCATCATCTCTACTCTAACCAATACAAACACCAAAAGCCCCAATGCTACGTGATCAAGTGTAACACGGTTAACACACTAACAGGAATCATAAGATTCTTGAGGCTTAACAAACTACCCTAGGTGTTTTCCCATAAAACACCCGTACAAACACACACGTTTAATGGTGTTACATCTTGACACACCTAAAACATATTCCCTGTGTTTCTTTATATACTAGAAACATTAGGATTACAAAGGATATTCCTAGAATAATAGAAGATTTGCTGTAATCTTCTCTTTCTTTTGAAGTTTCTTCCTTTGTCTTCTTTAGCCTTTCATCTTTCATATTTTGTCAATATCAACTCAAATTATAATTCCTAACAACTATTAATAATAGTCCTATAACTAGTAGGTTCATCAAGATCCCCTAGTATAGTTTCCTCGCACTCTACGTTCAGACATAGACTCAGGTGCTTTCACAGTTCTTGCAGATCTGCGAATGGGAACCACTTCTACTTCAGGTGGAGGACCTAGACTTTCAGGTTCCACAAGAAGTGTGCTAGTATTTTCAGAAGGTGATGTATCTTCTTGATCACTTTCAAGATCATAAACTCTCCCACTGAATTCTTGAGATATGAGATTCTCTTCAAGGAATTCTCCATACCTAGCCACAATGACTTTATTCTCTGGTGGAAAGTAAAAGTAGTAACCCCTTGTTTCCTTAGGGTATCCTACGAAGATACACTTAACAGATCTTTGTTGGAGTTTATCTGGTGAGTCACGCTTAACAAACGCCTCATAACCCCAGACCTTTAAGTAAGACAAATTAGGAGCTTTTCCAGTCCATAATTCATATAGAGTCTTATCAACCTTCTTAGTTGGAACCATATTCAATATGCGAACAGCACTTTCAAGGGCATAGTCCCAAAAGGATAAGGGAAGAGTTGTAAGATTAACCATAGATCGTACCATATCTAGTAATGTACGATTTCTCCTTTCAGATACACCATTTTGCTGTGGAGTATAAGGAGATGTGAGTTGCTGGACAATTCCACACTCAGCTAGATAATATTTAAACTCTTGACTTAAATATTCACCACCTCTATCGGATCGAAGAGCTTTAATCTTCTTACCGAGTTGTAATTCTACTTCACTTTTAAAAACCTTGAATGTCTCAAAGACTTCATGTTTATGTTTAAGTAAATAAACACAACCATAACGACTATAGTCATCCGTAAAGGTTAAGAAGTAGGTAGCACCGTGTTTTGACACATGTCTAAGTGGACCGCACACATCAGTGTGTATTAATCCAAGTAGATCTGTAGCCCTTTCCATTTGATTTGAAAAAGGTTTCCTTGTCATCTTCCCAGATATGCAAGATTCGCATTTATCAAATGAATCATCATTGATATTTTGCAAAAGCCCATCATGTTGCAGCTTTTCCATGCGTTTCTTGCCAATATGAGCAAGACGACAGTGCCAAAGATAAGATGAATCCAAGTCTGACTTGATTCTCTTATTGTTAATGCTATACACAGAATTATTTCTATTGGAAACATGATTCTCCATGTCAATTTCAAACACACCATTTAATAGAATTGCATTAAAGTAAAAAACATTATTTAAAGAAACCGAAATTCCATTATTAGTAAATGTGTGATCAAAACCATTATCCAACAACAAAGAAACTGAAACAACACCTCTAATAATAGATGGTGCATAATAAAAATTATTCAAAACTAGTATTAATCCCGAAGGTAAAACTAAATCGAATGTCCCTATGGCTTCAACAGCTGCACGTATGCCATTGCCCACATACAAGTAGCTTTCTCCATAGCCCAGCTTCTTTGCTCCTCTAAGCCCCTGCGATGTGTTACAAATGTGAGTACCACATCCCGTATCATATATCCAGGCATTTTGCTTACGAGGAAAAGAAAATAATTCAATCATAAAAATACCTGAAGTGCTCGCGACATTCACAGCCTTCTTATTTTTATTCGCACGACACTCTTCTAGCAGCAATGGACAATTCCTCTTCCAATGTCCAGGAGTGTTGTAGTGGTGACAAGCAGGCACACCCTTCTTGGTGTTATCCTTCTTCTTGGGAGGATTCTGCTTCTTAGGCTCTGGATGGTAAGACATAACCTGTTTACCCTTATCAGCTTTACCTTTCCCCTTCTTGTTCGCTCTTTGCGGTTTGTTGGGCTTAGTAATCCTACCACCTTGAATTGCCATTACAACAGGTGTAGGTGCCTTCTTTGACAATCATTTCTCAAAGTCAATAAGCATTGCATGTAAATCACTTTTTGTCTTCCCCGTGCAATGCATATTGAAGTTGCGCACAAAATCACCAAACAACTCCTCATTAAGGGATCGATTGATGATGCCAACTTGTACATCTTGCACGTAACCACAGCCGAGTGCATCCAATTGGTCAAAATAACCTTTCATTTCCAATACGTGGGCACTCACGGGTTTACTAGCATCCTGCTTACACTTATGCAGAGAATCAATCAAGTCATATAACTCTGCCATAGGTGGTTTCTCAAACATACGTCTAAGCTCATTGATCATGTCCATGGGACCATAGTTCTCAAATTGCTTTTTCAATTGAGTGTCCATCCCAGATAACATTAGACAAGCCACATCATTGTGCTTCTCATAATCAATGTTATACTCTTCATGTTCTACAGTAGTTGCAGTACCAGCAGGAGCTGTACGAAGAGGCTTACTAAGATATTCAATGCGTTTGGCCATTCTAAGAAAAATTCTCAAAGAACGGTACCAATCATTGAAATTCTTTGTCCCAGTCAACTTTTCTCTTTCAATCATAGACTTGAAAGCAGAACTCGTGTTGTTCATGTTAGTGTTGTCGGGTTTGGCCATTTCTACAGAAAAAGTTCAAAAGTTAGTACTTTCGATAATTAACTTTTCAAGAAAATTAAACACCCATGGTAAATAGCATTTAACCATTTAATTTTCATTGAAAACTAGGATCCAAATTGACATATTTTCATCACATCAACTGAGGCTGCTTGTAATGAAAGTACACAATAAGGTACGAGTCGAACTCAATTGCCAATATCAATTGCAATTCCTAGAATGATGGGATTTACATATTTTGCCAACTTCAGTTGCAAATGTAAGCATATTTTATCCCAATCTTTATGCCTTGACATAGCTTCATTACATCAGCTGAGGCTGCTAGTAATGAAGGTACTCAATTAAGTTAACCAACTTAAGAAACTGCAAATTTGACATAGTTTCATCACATCAGCTGAGGTTGCTAGTAATGAAAGTACTCAATTTACCCTTTGATTACCATCCTTTGAATCATCACATCAGCTGAGGCTGCTAGTAATGATAGGATGTAATCTCAGGTGTTTCCGATTGATTGGATGGCAAATAACTTAAATTTAAGGGTATTAATTTTGATGTGTACAATCAAAAAATATGTACAAAGATGTCATGCATTCATCTTGTATCATATGTTTTATGTAAAAAAAAAAAAAAAAAAAAAAAAAAAAAACCTTTACTCTTTCTTAAGCTTAAATCAACAAAGTTTTAATTGATGGCGTTGAGAAACTTACAACTTTGCCTTAAGATGTTTCGTACATGAATAATGGTTGTACTTGGTAAGTCTAATTTGACGCACAGGTGAGCGGAGAGACAGAATGGAGTCTCTTTAAGGCCACAATTTAATGCGAAACCAACCTTATACCCACTTTATAGTTGGTCAAAATTAGGTCCGCCGCTTCGACCATTATGTACAGTTGCATCAATCAATTAAAAGTTTAAGATTTTAAAGCTTAAAATTTATTGTTGTAAATTATTAAATTGCTAGTCTCGCCTGGGAGCAAATTATCGTGCGAAGCGAACCACTATTGGCACATAAGACTTGGCAATAAATTATTTACCACAAAAGGTTTCATAGTTATTAGGTTCATTTATTTTTTATACCAAAAGTTACCCTCTTTTTGCTTACAATTCAAAGATAATTTAAACAAAAAAGACAAGTAATTTAACAAAAAAATAAATAAACACATAATAACACATATATGATCTTAACAATTAAATCATATAGCCACATGAAAACCTTTTGATAAATCCTATTAATAATCCCGATGTGAATTTTTATGTATATAATTACTAAAGCTCCCATTGGTTTTCGAGCGCATTGTACCCAATGGACCACAGACACCAATAATTTGGCCGCGTAAGTTTTAATAATTATATACCATGTTGCACATAACTGATTTATTAATATATTTAATTAGGTCTTCCCTAATTTTAGATTTATCTAAAACATGTAGCACATAAACAAACCCTAATCCATAAATCCTTGCATGAAGAATTATGGATTATCCAGGAACATATCCCTTATTACTCAAATAAACACATAAACACAACATGTTCTAATTTAGGGTTACAAAACTAATTATTAGTTAAAATAGGGTCGAAACCCTAACCCTAAATTCTTATTCGATTTTAATTGTATGTTAAAAAACAAACCCTAAAAATCGACTTAACATGTATATACAAATCAAGAATTGATTTTTATTATGCGTTTAGGTAATTACAATTACATGTTAAATTGGCTCGTGATGCCACTGTTGGAATTTAAATAGCATGACAATCATCTAAATAAATAAACACATCAAAGCACTTATAGCGGAAGCAAGATCTTTAATTTAACACGTATAAAGAATTACCGAATAATAAATAGTTACATACCTTAAGATCCTAGCAAGAACAAGGATCGATCTTCTCTTCACTTCACTTGATCAATAAATAGGATTACCGTGAAACCCCTAACCGTTTTGTTTCACAATCCAAGATAAATTACTATAGTGAGTAATTACCGAACTCTTGTACACATGTACTATAACCAATCAAGTATTGATGCTAGTGAATGAACACGTAATTAACCAAAACAATTTTGTTAATATGAAAACAATGGATCGACACTCAAAGGAGATGTACGATCGGTTTGAGAAGACTAGAAGAGAGAAAACACAAATTAGGGTTATAGCAATGCACAAGGTAACAAAACAAATAACCCTTGATTTGTATTTATAGGAAAACCCTAAACTTGGAGCAAAAGAAACCAATGGGTTAGGTTATCCCATTAGAACTGATCGGCCAACCCAAGTATTGGGGTTTCTAGATCCTTCTAATCATCCAATTTCACTAATAGTCCTTCCACTATTAACTTAACAGTCGTTAGTCAATTCCGTTAATTACTTAACGTCTGTTAGTTATCATTTCGTGTCCAAATAATTAACATATATAAGAATTATATACATTAATTATTTACTTGATCATTCATGCGTAAAGTGTGCAATCCCTCGGTCCCGTGTTCAAATCTAGACATACACGATTAATATTTTTCCATTAACTCTAACGGCTCCCACTTGGAAATCTATTAAAAGTGTAATGACATTGGTTAGCGTCTAGCAACACGCCAATGCCCCTAGTACAACTCGGGTGGTGGTCTCCTGGAAAAACCATTTGATGATTACTCATCATACTTATCCTTTTGTTTCTAATACCACATTAATAAATATATGGATCTAAGTCATTCTTTATTAATAATTTAGTTTCTCGTTGTTTATGATTAAATAAGATTACCAAATCTTCTGAACCAGTCAGGGGAGATCTTGGGTGTGGCCACACAAACATCTTACTAATCCTACGAGGGGCCCAGCAGTATTAAACTCCAAATAAATTTGAAGGAACAAATTCTATCTTGACTACGAGCATAACTCATGCACTTCGCAACACTTCCGAAAACAATCCGTATAGCTACCAGTTACGTATAGCATTAAATTGAATTACAAAAATGCACTACATGCATGACAGTTATCTGGTATCTCAAGTCTGAGGATAACTATATACACATGATTTACTTAATGACAAGATCCATAAAGTAAACTCATGAAGTCGGGATAAGTCCTATATTCAAACATATTGAATATCACGTGAAATTGGTATGACAACGCATCAATATACTTTCAAGTATATTCTACCAATACTCACATTTGTCTTCATTTAATGATATTCCCATATCATTAACCGACAACGGACAGTTTAGAATATATAAATATATTCACGGATATAAACATGCAAATATAGGATATATTATTAAGAAAATGATAAATAAACATAACACTTTATTTTATTTCATTAAAATAATAACTGTTTTACAACATCCCATTATCCAAATACTAATCACAGATATGCATGAAACTATCAGCTAAACGAAGTCCTATGCCTTCAGAAAGTTGTTTAAGCTTTCCACCGGGTAGAGCCTTCGTTAATGGATCTGCTAAGTTGTCATCTGTGTGAACTTTGAGTAATTCGATCTCGCCTATCTCCACTTGTTCTCTAACATAGTGATACCGGATCGGGAAATGTCTGGTGCCCTTCATGATTCCAGGCTCATTAGCAAATGTAATTGCGGCTGAGTTGTCACAATACATTTTTATAGGTCTTTCGATTGAGGGCATAACTCCAAGCCCTGAAACGAACTTCCTAATCCAGACTGCTTCCATTACGGCTTCTGAGGTAGCAATATACTCACTTTCTGTTGCAGACATCGCTATAGTACTCTGCTTCTTGCTCTTCCAATCCACTGCACCTCCATTGACGACAAAGACATAACCCGTCTGAGACTTCGTATCATCTTTATCACACTTCCAGGATGCATCGCAGTAACCTGTAACACACAGCTCTGCTTCTGGATTTCCCCCGTACACTAAAAACATTTCTCTCGTAGATCTTAAATACTTGAGAATATGTTTCACAGCAGTCCAGTGGAGTTCACCTGGGTTCTGCTGATAACGACTGGTAATGTTTTGAGCAAATGCCACATCGGGCCTTGTACATCGCACCGCATACATAATTGATCCCACAACCGAAGCATAAGGGATTCTCTTCATGCGTTCCACCTCTTCAGGTGTTGAAGCACAGGCTTTGCTACTCAATCCATGTTCTACTTGCATTGACAAAAATCCCTTTTTGGAATTTTGCATATTGAATCTCTTCAATATCTTGTCAATGTAAGCACTTTGGCTTAAACCAATCAACCGCCTTGATTTATCTCTGTAGATCTTGATTTGTAGAATGTATGCTGCTTCACCTAGATCCTTCATGGAAAAACACTTCCCAAGATAGGCTTTCACCTCATGCAAACTTAGAATATTTTTACCCATGATCAATATGTCATCAACATATAGAACTGATTTTTATTATGCGTTTAGGTAATTACAATTACATGTTAAATTGGCTCGCGATGCCACTGTTGGAATTTAAATAGCATAACAATCATCTAAATAAATAAACACATCAAAGCACTTATAGCGGAAGCAAGATCTTTAATTTAACACGTATAAAGAATTACCGAATAATAAATAGTTACATACCTTAAGATCCTAGCAAGAACAAGGATCGATCTTCTCTTCACTTCAATTGATCAATAAATAGGATTACCGTGAAACCCCTTACCATTTTGTTTCACAATCCAAGATAAATTACTATAGTGAGTAATTACTGAACTCTTGTACACACGTACTATAACCAATCAAGTATTGATGCTAGTGAATGAACATGTAATTAACCAAAACAATTTTGTTAATATGAAAACAATGGATCGACACTCAAAGGAGATGTACGATCGGTTTGAGAAGACTAGAAGAGAGAAAACACAAATTAGGGTTATAGCAATGCATAAGGTAACAAAACAAATAACCCTTGATTTGTATTTATAGGAAAACCCTAAACTTGGAGCAAAAGAAACCAATGGGTTAGGTTATCCCATTAGAACCGATCGGCCAACCCAAGTATTGGGGTTTCTAGATCCTTCTAATCATCCAATTTCACTAATAGTCCTTCCACTATTAACTTAACGGTTGTTAGTCAATTCCGTTAATTACTTAACGTCCGTTAGTTATCATTTCGTGTCCAAATAATTAACATATATAATAATTATATACATTAATTATTTAGTTGATCATTCATACGTAAAGTGTGCAATCCCTCGGTCCCGTGTTCGAATCTAGACATACACGATTAATATTTTTCCATTAACTCTAACAGAGATAAGGAATATTTCTGCATTTAAGAGCTTAGGAGAGGGTTATAGGGCATGGGCAAGTCATTAAAACCGAATAGGAATTTGTGGTTATATATTGTGCTCGTTCGAAATAAACAAAAGGGTCCAAATGTGATTTTAACGTGTGATTTTATGAAGCAAGGCAAGAAATGATTTTATAAACTCTTA
Source organism: Artemisia tridentata subsp. tridentata (assembly GCA_021014915.2). NCBI lineage: Eukaryota > Viridiplantae > Streptophyta > Magnoliopsida > Asterales > Asteraceae > Artemisia > Artemisia tridentata. The sequence continues at coordinate 17,563,324 of CP139507.1, read as the reverse complement.
ATCACTCTTAAGAAATTAAAAGAACTAGTAAAGAATTAGTTTGGATCGAATAGGATTAAAAAGAAATAATGTCAATCGGATTTGTACATGTTTCGATGAGCATTTACTTTGGATCTCGTTGAGTAAGCAAATGATCATACTAGAAGATGAAATTCGACATACTAATAGTTGGATGTAGAGAGATTCGAGTGGCATAAAAATCGGGATGGTTTATGTGTCGAATTCAAGAATAAACAAGGCAAAGCTTATAGGTTTCGGTCGAATGAGATTAAGAAAGAAAATAAAATTAAAGTGTTGGGTTGGGCTAAATGAATAGTAACAGGCCAATATTTGGGCTAACGAATAGTAATGGGATTCGTTTAGTTTATATTGAATGTGTTGGGTTATTTGTGGTCCGTGTGTGAGCTCGTTCTAATATTTTGAGAATCAATAATAAGTAATAAACAAAATTTCAAATTTTGCTCGTAAAAATGGTTAACTGAACTATAATGATAATTAATACTTGATTAACGTTTACAAATCACTGGTTAATTTTACAGGTTGCTACAGACGCCATCAGAGCTCCACGTCTGACAGGTTTTTCGCGACTTCGTCGTTTTCTTCACTTTTCCATCCAAATATGTCTAGAAAATGCCGATTTCCAGTTTTCTCATCCCGAGTACCTAAAATGCAAAAAGAAACGATTTGAGGCAATATTTGATCATATTTATACGATTTTGGGCTTAAATGACCCCTTAAAAAGGTACCAAATAAAAGCTTATCAAATATCTCTACACTTGGGATTTGCTTGTCCTCAAGCACACATGCTTTTACTCTAATCAATTTACAAGTTAGAGGTCATTTAACAATAATATAATAGTAATTACAACACATAATTGTTCCAGGTTAGTCAAAATAAGCACAAAAATTACATACTTGCACCTCTCAAAGTGTTTGGATTCTCACATCTCTCGGGTGTATAAAGTTATATAACATATGAAAATGGGAAAATATAACACTCTCTACCTGTCATAGCACATAGATTACCATAGGATTGAGAACGGATCAAACCTCCACCACTTTGGCGTAAGCACCTAGGATAAACTATCAAAGAGGGCTTTTAAAGGGTTGTAACGTTAGGTGTAAGGGTATGGAAAAACACGGTTTTGTTGGATAAGGGAAATTTAATGGTGGCAAGTCAATCATCTTAGTTAATTACATGTACAATGAGGCGTTGCTAAGCCAAGACTCGACTTAACTCGCTAACTACTAACTCTTTTTGTATTTTCAAGGCACTATTTTGAACAAAAATGAAAGACGGGATGGTAGTCCATTTTTTTTTTCTCTTTTTTTTTTCTTCTTTTTATCATTTTTTTCATTTTTTTTTTCTTTTTCTCTTTTCGATTTTTTTTCTATATTTTTTTTCATACACTCTTGCCATACCATCCAAAATAATACATCAAAAAGATCTTGCAACCTCCCAACACTTGAACTTGTACATACTTTACACATAACTAACTAATGACCCGAATTAAGAAAATCAAAACACTTGGAGTACTTTAAACATTTAACGCACAAATGGGGGTAATAGTTCTTCCCCATTACTGCATAACAAACTAGTACTTTTACCCATGAGTCTCAATCATCCCAAAACTGTATTTACAAGATATGACTCGACTTAGCAACCATGTAATCAATTAGATAATTAACGAAGGATTTAACACAAATGTTGTAACAATAATGCACTAAAGGTGAGTGCATACCAGGAAGGCTAAGGCGATTTGGTTGTACATTTGGGGGTGGATTGTAAACAATGTTCTTCATTAATATTTCGGAATCCACCGAAATATCACGAGAACCGTGAAAGGATAGGCTCTGAGGGGTGTACTAGGGTTATCGTGTACTAAAAGGGGGTACATCGCAAAGGTGTGGGAAAATTATTTGACTTTATTGGTCAAGTAACTTGGCTCATCGGTCAAGTAATTATAAAACAGGTTAAAAACAAGGGTTATCCTAATGCCTCTTATCATTTAGTAAATCCTAACTACACGAATGTAGTCTCACTAGCGATCTCGGGATGCATCACAAAAGCAAGTTCTAGAATCTATATACTACCGGTACACTTATAAGCATTAAAGGTAAATGCTTTTTCCTAAAGATCTAAAGGGGAACCTCACATTTTTGGGGTGGAAATTTTTGAGTTGAAGGGTTTTTTGTGCTAGCTATATAGTTCCTATCCATGAGACGCTTATTAAGACTAAAGTTTCACTCCTACATGTTGTAAAAAAATTTAAATATGGTGCCAAAATTGCCCTAACAAGTATTTCTTTTAGTTTTATTACACATTTACTCTAAGACAAAACAAACATCAAGCGAAGTTATAGTTTCTAAGGTATCCCCCTCCCTACACTTAAATTGATCATTGTCCCCAATGTTCTTGAAAAGTATCAAAGTTATGATAACGGGAAAAATAAAATAGATTAAAGAAACTAATACTCCCCTGATTTGTTCGGCATGGACGGTGTGAAAACATTGTTAAATCTTCCTCCAAGAAAATAAACTTCAAATAACGCTCATCATACTTCATCTTTATCTTCTTGTCCAATATAACCTATAATTCACTAAGAAAACAAATATAAAACCTCGCATAAAATCGGCGGTAAAAACTATATATGTAAAAACTAATTCCTAGAAAACACTTAAGATATAATGCTTGCAAAATAAATGTCTACAGATTCCTGAAAATTTACAATTCTGAAAATTTGCAAAAGTTAAGTTCGAGCAGAAAAACAAAATCCTGGAAACTGTGCTGCTACAGTGCCTGACGTCGTCAAGTTATAGACCCTGTCGCCGTCAAGTATGACCTGACAGTATTTTTGCGTTTTGTTTCTGGATAATTTTTGGAAAAATCTGATTAACAAAACCTGAAAAACTACAGAACATTCTTTGTGACTCGATACAAGCATTTGACTCTGACAAACACACAAATATATACGCTAATCAATAATTGTTAACTTTCATGTTCGAATTCGTTCTTGTAAACAAATATGATCTTCCCTACACTTATCTTTTTGTAAAATACCTTTATATTCAATTAAAAGGAGGTTAAAAACAAAATAAAGTATTTTCACAAATTATATTCGAAACATGATAGATAAACAATAATGATGAAACATATATATTACACAAACAAAATGTCTTAAACCTTCAACATGGTGACAGAAAGCTCTTCAACACCTGGTTTTTCCCATTCTGTTGTTAGCCCACAGCAGTTCGGTAGGCAACATTGGGCCCAAGAACCACCCAGGTTTTGATGTTTATTTGTGGGGTGCATCTTTATGTTTTTCTAGGGAAAAACATGCCCCTTTTGTTTGGAAGGCTATTTCAGGGTTGAAGTTTTAAAACCAACTTTCGTTTTATCACTTTTTGTTTTTATTTATTATTATTATTATTATTATTATTATTATTATTATTATTATTATTATTATTATTATTATTATTATTATTATTATTATTATTTTTAATGTTAGTGCATGGGTTTTAGTTGGAAAAAAAAAGTTTATAGTTGTTTTATTGTTTGTTTGTTAGTCGATTGTTCGTACGCCTTTATTACCAGTCGACTAAAGTTGACCGTTGTTACCAGTCCCTAAAGTCGACCGTTGGTACAGATTTGTTACCAGTCGACTTAGCCGACCGTTGGTACCAGTCGACTAAAATTGACCGTTGGTACGGTTTTGTTACGAGTCGAGTAAAGTAATGCTTCTATTACGTTAATGTTTTGTTTTCTTTTCTAGTTTACTACCCCTCCGAGCTTTTGCGATTTCCCCACTCGGACTGCGGGGGCGTATTAGATGACAGATGGCTCAAGCCCGTTTGTAGGTTTAGGGTCCGTTAGGGTTTCATTTATGTCTCATGTAATCTCTATATATTGTTGCTGAATAATACATTACACCTATGGGGATTTATGTAATCCAACATGCATTTTGGTTCCGCTTGGTTTCACTCTGAATGTGCATATGTCTGTCTGAATCAGCCTGTCTGAATCTGCATATGTCTGCCTGAATCTACCTGTCTAAAATTGCATCCGTCTGTCTGAATATGCTCAGTCTGCCTGCTCTACTCTCGTTCATCTCCGTAATTATGTTGCTCTGATTTTGATTTTGCAACGAATTTGGTTTGTCTGTTTTAGACTTGACTGTTGTCGCCCTGGTACTGTTTGGATTGTGTTTAGTCATCGTTTGAGACTCTGTCTCGCACTGAGTTTGAGCTCTGGACACTCCGAAGATGTGTGTAGTTTTCAGTTTTAGTTTTTTCGTGTTTGACAAACTCCCAATATTCACCACTGTAGCATTGTGAGTTTGAGGGGATGTTGGTTAATAAGGCCTATTTGGCCGGCCCGTACTAGTTTAGGCCCTTTATTATTATTGTTTAGCACTTATGGTTTTGTCTTTGTATTTTCTATTTAATCATTAGTAATCTCAGTTATTTAGTGAATCTGAATAATATATTTTTGGTATTTCCTTTGATTTCTACACTTGAGGCGGCGCGTGTGGCCTTGTAGCATTGCCAATTTTTAGCGTTTTACAATAAGTTGCATAATTCCGATTTCCTAAGCTACATAACTAGTATCCGCATATATAGGCACTCTTCTTGAACTAATTTATGGCTCAAAATATATCACACCGTTAACGTATCTAAGGCATTCCATAGTCTGAGAGCTTGATAAAAACTGGATAATGGAAAATAAGCCATTTACTAGCTGAGTTCGAGCTTGAAACTAAAAGCTTGTGACGAGCCAAGCTTGATCTCGAATCCATTTTATATTCACAAGCTTGATCTCTAATGCTTATTTAAATGGTGTGTTAACAAAAATTGTGTCGAACACTCTTTTTCTAATTTTGGCAGCCAACCCATACGTGATCACAAGCAAATTTGGCCAGATCCATTGAGCAGCCATTAGCCCATTAGGGCCTGATCAATGGCAGCTTACATTGGCCCAAAACACATCCATATCTTTTATATAATAAAACAAAACCCCTAGTGGGGACTTTTTCATTTCAAAAAAATCAAATCATACCTTATTTGGTAATAATTTATTTATTTATTTATTTTTTATATTGAAAAATAATTAATCCAAATTATTTCCTAATTTGTCAAAAAAATTATAAAAAAACGTTTTTGTACCCACATGTACAAAAAGACTGAAATTACAGATGGGTCTCAAAGCTATTCTTTCATAGTTGAAGGCAAAGCATGTAATTTTAAAAAACACGGACTCTCACTAGCAACAACAATTATCCATCCTAAAAAAACACAAACTCTCCTAATAATCACCACCATCATCTCCATCGTCTGGTCAAGAACCCGGTCCCCAAATTCAAATGCATCCACCGAGGTTATAAGTTTGCTATTTGCTATTATAGAAACATTCTATATTATGAGTTATGCTGATAATTAGTGTGTAACTTTCATTCTTTTTTCTTTGGTAAATTGACAGATACTTCCGAGTCTAGATGAGCAACAAATATATCTGAATGGAGTTCGGAGTTCTTAACATCTACAAAGTACCTTACTGCTTTATGTACTTCATATTATAATTGTGTACATTCATTGTGATTTCCTTGGTTTAGGGTTATGTATGTTTGTGATTATATGGTATCATTGCAGATTTATTTGTCAAATCGTGATGCATATTAGGTTTAGTAAATATATACTTATCTTATTTAATCAAAAGATATCTAATCGGAGATTACATACTTAATGTTAATATACTTAGACTCAAGTAATAAATGAGGTTTTTACATTTATTGATCTCGAAAAAGGATCATGTGGCGAATTGGTAGGATGCCGCCAACAAGGTAGGAAAGGCTAAAGTAACATTGGAATAATTGTGCAACTTGGTTATTTTGTAAACCTTGGCTTAAATTGCAGCATTTAAGTAGGATGATGCATACAATCAAAAGAAAATAATGAGGTTAGAACTTGGTGCTGAGGCTGTTGTCAAAAAAGACATGACCTCACGCAGAGCTTTTGCTATGTTACAAGGGTGGCATATGAAGTACCATGTTATGAAACCAGAGGTATTATTAGTTTGTATACATGAAGTAAAAAGATAGTTTCCAATTAAATTTCATCTCATGATTAATGCGCAATCGATGAAGTATGTTATGTGATTATATCGAGCCTTATTGTGGTTTAGCTTTTAATCGGAAGGGCCACTGAGGAATGGAATGTTGACATTGACTTGGGAAGAAAAGGTATCGGGTTACCCTGAATTGATCAACAACATGACCACTCATGATGATAACTGGTCTTTAGTGCTAACATGACATCTAAACGGCATTGACCGAGACTTGTGGTCGGTGTGTTTTTATTTCAGGTTTAAATTTGGGAACACTTATGAAAATTCGTATAAATTTGATGTTTTGCTCAACTATTAAGTATTTTTTATATCTTGCGGGATCGTATACAGAAACCTATTTTTATTTAGAAGTTGGAATAGACCAGGACTTGATATGTGGTTTACTTTTAAGGCTAATTAGGTACCATAATTTACATCAGATAAGAATTTGCTATATAGGAGAAAAATATAAAGCTAAAACACCAAAATGTAACTTGAAGTAGATAAGAATTAACATACCTAACTTTGTTTAGGATAACTTACAAAAGCAGTTTAATGCTGAGATAATCATTGGTGTAAGAACTGCATCCATCAATTCATCCTATACTTCAGAAAATCACTGAAAATCACTTTCTTTTGTACTTTAGAAGGTGGCCTTCAATAGTTTGTAGTAGATCACTGGCTGATCTTTCATGGCTATTGTATGAAAAAAAATCAAATTTATTACTGGAACTTGAACAACCCCTCGACTGAAGCACTTGGGTAATTTGTAAACTAAATTGTAGATGCAAATATATTTCAGAATTCTTCAATAATCATTAAATTTTTAACCAGGGTAGACCGCCGATGGATGTTAAGGCTTCTAGCCCTTGCCCTTTATGCAATGTTGTTACTGCCTGGCCTTCTCAGAGGTTCGTTTTATAATAGTTTACTTTTTGGCATCCATTTTCACTTTATCAAGTTATTACATGTTACAATGATGCTGCCAGTTATTAAGATTTGCAAGCTAACTATTTCTTTTATTATTCTTGCAGTTGTATATAAATTTTACTACTCAAACAATGTCTGTAGAAGTATAGTTTACGGTGACCAGCCAAGGAAATACAAAAAATGATGGACATGATGGACAGACTAATGGAGGAGCCACAAACATAATGTGATGGTAGCGGTGGCGAGTAACCCTAAGCCACTAAGAAAATCAGAAGGCATAACAAGGTATCACGTATACATATTTCAATGTTACATATTACATATGCATATTTCAATGTTACATATGAATATTTCAATGTTGGAGTATTTCATTGTTCAAATTAAACTTGGGAAGCTATCAAAAATAGTTTTGAGTCTAATATAATACATAAGGTTATCAACTTGCAGGTCAAATGGGTCAAAAGTGAGAATTTTCATAAACCATGAGTTTGATACAAAGTCATAAATTTTGAGTTCCTTTTGATAAATAAGACTAAATTGGCCATTAGGAGTGTATGTATGGGTCTGGTCAATAGTTATACCTCGATAACATAGTGCTTGTGAGTGAGCCCGGCCTTACTCATATTGTCGAAAAACAATCTTTAACAACATAAATAGGAGAAGGTAAAAAAAGTGAGTATGGTCCAATAGTGTCTAAAAACAACCCTTTATACACATATTTTATGGTGTTTGATAACGTGGTATTTGATACGTCAAGTTAGATACATGAGAAGGTAAAGAAGTTAGTTTGTTTAATAGTTTTGGGTATAATTTTGAAATGCATTTTGGAAGGGTGTTTGGGTTTGCTTATTTAAGTGTCTTTCTACTTATTTTACAAGTTGATAAACCCATAAGCTGTTAATTGGTTTCATTGTCGCGGGAAACAGGGTAGCCATCGGGTGGAGATCCACAAAACAAACACGCAAATCCTGCAAATGCGGTTGCATACAACAACTGTGGTTTGATCAGAAAAGTTAGTTCAGGTGTTGGAATACCCTTGATGCGGCTGCTGTTCGAATGAGAATCTCAAAAGACCTTCACTAGATGAGAAGAACTATAGAATTAAAATATAAAATTTAATTTTAAACATGATATTAGAATATGATTTGAAGGATGGAGAGGCATTATAATTTATAAACTTGCTCTGCCTAACATTTTTTTGGCTATAAAATGATACTTCACCGTTATGTGAAATTTTGAATGCAAGTGTTTTGTTGTGCAACTAGCCGGTTTATGTCTTGATTTTAGTTGTTCATCTTAATTCTTTCTTGGATTTTCCTGATGTGTGACCATAAGAACCTTGTACGCGCATGTAGCGTTTTTATGTTCATCTACTTTTATATATTTTGGATCCTATCGTCTTCTGAACAACAACATTTTAGTTCTTCTCACTAGTTATGTCAATCTTTATGAAGAAAAATATTAACAACGTTTGAAATGTAGTGTACGATTTTGGATTTCCAACCATGGGTTTGTTTTTTTTTTTTTTTAACTTTATATAATGAAATGTAATTGTAACATGATGTGTGCAACATAGGATGGGTATTTAGCTCCTGCTGTATCTTGTGAACAAAATTAAAAAATTTAATCAATAATAATATATAATTAAAACTTCAGAAAAAACCGTGCGCGGGCATTATAACTAGTTTTTGAATAAAAGATGACAAGCATAAGGATTGTGTTGTGATAGGGTTCTTGGTACCTTATGCAACTCTCTCACCAGGGGTATATGTAGATAAAAATCTTAACAAAGGTTAAGACAACTGACTCTTAATTCCAAATTGTATCAAATCCTTATGAAAGAAATAGAAAATTCTAAGTAATATGAATATATGATAATAAAAACTTCTTCAGGCTTAAGAGTATGATACCTTTCTCATTATACGACACATGAAAAAAAAATCAGTAAGTTCAAGTATACAGTTTCTAGTGTGTTCATGAAAAAAAAAAAAAAAAAAAAAAAAAAAAAAAAAAAACCAACAACTAGACTTGAAAATTTTATTTGGTGTTTGGATATGGATATGGATATGGCAAATAAGTTGTAAATGTCCATGTGACAAATCTTAACTTAAATCACTTATGCAAACAATTGGTTTTCCATTTGTACATAAGATGTTGAGTTCCAAAAAGAAATTACATTACAAACAATAAACGAATACCATCTGGTAATGTAGATCAAACCAAAACTTACTATAACAATGTAAAATATGACATACTCTCACTCATGGGAAAAAAGTTATAACAGTTGAAGGAAAATGGTAACTATTATGTACAATCAATACCAAGTGGTAGCTAACCTAGTTTCGCTATCGAGCATCTAGTGTAGTGACCGTGACTTCGTTGATGGTCATGGAATCATATTGTTTGCTCGAAAAATCTGATTCATTGTCTCTTTTTCCTATAAAGAATCCGGGATATTTAGGTTGGGGCAATTGAATAGTTTCACTACTCAACATCAACAACACCTTTGACATACTTGGTCTGTCTTCTGGTTGTTCTTGCACACATAGCAGTCCAATTTGTATGCATCGCAATACTTCATCTTCCATAAAATTCTCCCCAAGAGATTCGTCTACTAGTTCTAAGGGATTGCCTTCTCTCCATAACATCCATGTCTGAAATATATTATTGTGATTACCAGATAGTAATTTGAGAAAATTTAAATATCAAAAGGGTACTTTGAAAAGCTTGTAACTTAAGTAAGTGCTTACATGGCCAAGTAGACTGAGTTGGCTACTTGTGTAAGATGATCCTCTGTTCTTTTTTCCACTCAATATCTCGAGCACCAGAACCCCGAAGCTGAAAACGTCTGATTTTGTTGAGTAAGACCCGTCCATTGCATATTCTGGTGACATATAACCACTACAAGAGATTTAAGTGGATACTAATCAGAAACTCGATCATCCCATATATCAGATTAAACAATTTAAATTAAACAATATGATACTTACTATGTTCCAACCACTTTCTTTGTCTCCGCTTCGGTTTGATCTTTACCGAAAATCCTTGCCATACCAAAATCCGATATCTTGGGGTTCATTTCCTTATCAAGTAAAATGTTACTCGCTTTGAGGTCTCGATGAATGATTTTAAATCTTGAATCTTCATGAAGATAAAGAAGCCCTCGTGCAATACCACATATAATTTGAAATCGTATATTCCAATTGAGCTTCACACTATTTTCTTTTTCTGAAACGAATTTTAAAAAAGATGATAAATTTCAAACAGGATACGCATGTCTAAAATACAGCAAACTTAGAAAGTTTACAAGTAACTCACCAAAAAGCAACGTATTCAGACTTTTGTTTTCCATGAACTCGTAAATCAACAATTTCTCTTCAACCTCAATGCAACAACCCAGTACTCGTACCAGGTTTCTATGTTGAAGTTTTGCAATTAACCGAACCTCATTCTTAAGTTCCTCGATCCCTTGATCCGAAACTGTTGAGAGCCTTTTTATGGCTACAACTTCTCCTTCCGTTAATGTACCCTGAGAAAGTGAACATTAGATATGCCGTTTAATTTTTCTTGATTTTACATATACTTAAATGTATGTGTAAAACAATATTTTACCTTGTAGACACTACCAAACCCGCCTTGCCCAAGTTTATTTGCCTCCGAGAAGTTGTTTGTTGCCTTAGCTAATGTCGCAAAATCAAGCAAGGGTAATTCGAGTTCGTCCATGTTTGTTTCACTTTGATAATCTCTTGGTAAAATAACCATATCATTCAATAAGAAAGCTTCTGATCTTTCTTGTGTATCTAAAGTGATCATAACAAAACACGTGGTAAACACATGCATGAAACAAGATCATATTCTATTTTGATAATAACAAAACATATCAACCCTGCAATGAATTAATGTGTTTGATTCTTGATGCCAAAGTTACCTGTTATTCCTGTTTTGGATCGTTTTAATCGTTTTATTTTCCTTCTCTTCAAGTAAAAGAGTATAAGTAGAATTATAAGAACCACACAAACACCGCCGATGGTAGAGGCAACAATTTTCACAATTTGGCTGTCGTTGCTCGAACCATTTTTAGAATTTTCGGTTGTTGGTGACTGGGCTGCAACTGCAATACACAAACTCAATGTAATCAATGTCTATATGCTATTTGTGAACAACAAACATAAAGTGTGGGTAATCAAGTGCTCAAGGCTGTATATCTTAAGTAACATTTTGTTTTGAGCATTGTAAATTCGTAATGCTATAGAAATGATACATGGACCTAATTGTGAACCTAAAAACATGTGGCATTATCTTGATGGCTGCAGACAAGGACCCACTTATTTTACAACCCATCAGGATTATGCTACATGTTTTTAGGTCCACAATTAGGTGAAGGGGTGGCAATTTCCGACACGACCCGAAACCCGACCTGAGACCGACACGAAAATTAGCAGGTTAGGGTTGAGACTAAATAGGTTTCAGGTCGGTTTTGGGTCGACCTGATTGACCCGTTTATTAAACGGGTCAGGTTCGGGTTGAAGGTTTCTGACCCGCGAACCCACTAACCCGAACCCGTTAACCCCGTTAACCCGAATTAACCCGCTAACCCGAAACCCGACCTGAAACCGACCCGAAAATTAGCAGGTTAGGGTTGAGACTAAATAGGTTTCAGGTCGGTTTTGGGTCGACCTGATTGACCCGTTTATTAAACGGGTCAGGTTCGGGTTGAAGGTTTCTGACCCGCGAACCCGATAACCCGAACCCGTGAACCCGAACCCGACCCGAATTGCCACCTGTTTTTAGGTCCTTAGGTCCATGTATCATTTCTCTGTATAAAGACATGTACTCCCACAAAACTGTTTACGATATCAACACTTCGAATAAAAGTGTAACTGAAACCTAGCCGTAAATTGTATATAAGTCATGTGAAGTCAAGTCAATCATTTGACTTGATTCATGTAGACTCGATCGTGTATATTTGCGTGTTGGATTAGTTCGTATGGATTCAGTTAGTATGGACGCGTACGATTTTGTTAGCTAGAATCAAATATTTGAACTTCAAATAAACCTAAACATTTGGCAAAACTAACGGTAGGAGAAAAAACTACAGAGTAGAAAAAAGCAGTAGCAGTGTTTGGTATAGTAACTGTGTAAATATAATAATCCAATGTAAACATCACTTGCTTGTAAATGCTAATACAAGTAACCTTTTAACTTCGAGCACTTAACAAACATGCAAATGCTAGTTGTTTTTTTTTGGCCAGACAAGCATTATATACAAAAAGCCAGTGTTGTCAAAAAAAAGCTTATAAGGCCGATTAATCGCCGCCTAGACGCTACAAGGCACTAACTTTTCCGATTTGTGTAAATTGGTCAAACAAATCGGTCATCCATGGTCAATGGCGGCCAACGATAGTCAAACTTGCCGAAAGGATTCGACCGCCCGACTACCAATTCGAGATTTTTGCAACCTTGCAAAACGCTGAATTTAATTGCTTCATACTCTCCTCACAGCTCGTTGTCAGACAGTTTAATCAAAAAAAAGTAAAGTAACTCCCAATACCGTCTTTCACGGGTTATGGGTCCCAATACCGTCGAAGACGGTGTATGGGGGAGGTTGAGACGTAGACAGCCTTACCCCTACCTAAGGTAGAGAGGCTGCTTCCGGTTCTACCTAAGGTAGAAAAGGACCCCCGGCCTTTTGTAGAGAGTGAGGATCGAACCCTTGACCTCTCGGTTGAGAGGCAAGGGATTTTCCAACTGATCCAACCCTACTTGTTGTCAGACAGTTTAATCGATATAGCCATATAGCGACATTTATAAATTTAAAAAAAAAATAAAAAAAAAAAAAAAAAAAAAATTAAAAAAAAAAAAATTAATTACATAAATCGTCCTTGTGGTTTGCCGGATTTTACGGATCTTGTCCCTGTGCTTTTTTTTAAGCGGGTCATGTCCTTGAGGTTTTTGATTTTTACGGATCCTATCCAATTTTCAACCCAATTCCAAACGACCGTTAAAAAGGACATAACTTGACTTGGATGGACTAACGTGAGGGTTAACCTTGTAATTTGGGTTCTCCCTCTCAAAATACAAACCACAAGGACGATTTATGTAATTTACTCTAAAAAAAAAACTTTTTTTAATTTTATTATACGAAATTTTTTTAATTTTATTATAATAAAATTTTTTAATAAAAAAAAACTTTAAAAAAAATTGGGCTTATGTACTAAACGAATTTTTTTAATACATTTTGTGTACGTTTTCATACGTTTTAATCCATTTTCGTTAGTTTTTGTACATTTTCGTACGTTTTTATTTGTTTTCATCCAATTTTATATGTTTTTGTACGCTTTTTTACTATTTTTGTACGTTTTCATCCGTTTTTATACGATTTTTTTCGTTTTTGGACGTTATTATACGTTTTCATCCGTTTTTTGTTCCATTTTATACGCTTTTTGTACGTTTTTGTTCGTTTTTAGTACGTTTTTGTATGTTTTATGCGTTTTCATACAAAAACGTATAAAACCGAACAAAACGTATTACGTATAAAAACAGATAAAAACCATAAGAAAACGTAAGAAAACAACATATAAAAACGGATGAAAACGTACAAAAACGTATAATGACATCAAAAAACGAAAAAAAAAAATACATAGAAAAACATATGAAAATCGTATAAAAACGTACAAAAACATATAAAACTTACAAATACTTTTAAAAACGGACGAAAACATATAAAAAACGTACAAAAACAAATGAAAACGTATAAAACGAACAAAACGTATAATAGAATTAAAAAAAGTTTTTTTTTTAAAAATTTTATTATAAATTATTTTTTAATAAAATAAAAAAAATTAAAAACAGGTTTTTATAAAAAATATATTATAAATAAAATTATTTTTTTTTAATTTTATTATAATTTTTTTTAATAAAATTATTATTATTGTTATTATTATTATTATTATTATTATTATTATTATTATTATTATTATTAAAAAAAGTTTATTATAATAAAATTAAAAAAAAAAATCGTATAATAAAATTTAAAAAGTTTATTTTTTTTAAAGAGTAAATTACATAAATCGTCCTTGTGGTTTGTATTTTAAGAGGGAAAACTCAAATTACAATGTTAGCCCTCACGTTATTCCATCTAAGTCAAGTTAGGTCTTTTTTAACGGTCGTTTGGACTTGGATCGAAAATTGGACATGATCCGTAAAAATAAAAAACCATAGGGACATGAACCGCTTAAAAAAAAGCACAGGGACAAGATCCGTAAAAATCAGCAAACCACAAGGACGATTTATGCAATTAACTCAAAAAAAAAGAAAAATCACCTTTTTGTTTTTAACAAATCACCTAAGGGGTTGTTTTCTGTTTTCTTATTTTTTATTTTTTATTTTTTATTTTTTAAATGAAATTTGGAGGAGTATCTGTCTTAACTTTTGAACCCCACTAAAACCAAACAAAACATAAAATAGAATATAGAATAAAACTAAAACAATGTACAAGAAATGTCATTTATTTATCTATATCTCAGGGCTTTAGTGGAGGTAGTTTATTAAACGTATTCATGATTGTTGAAAAAGTCAAGATTGGTTTCTAATCTTATTGATGATTTACTTTTATATAATCAAACAAAAACTATACACAAATTGATATATCTGGTAATCTGGAGTTCTGGACTTATATTTCAGAACTGAAAAATGTGTTTATTGCTTGTAAATATTGATGATGAAAAGTTGAGTCATCTTTATTATTTTTCCAAGAACAACGTGTAGACTACATTTGAGCATGTGTCAACATATGTCACATTCATGGCTCTTAAAGTATTCATTAGTACTCCTATCTTTTATTCTACCAAAATTGACTCATGGTATTGTTCTCAAATTTGGTATTCTCTAGTGTTTGTAGGGAAAGAATGAAAATTTTCATAACATTTACTAAAGGAAAAATTCGGGTTCGGGTTTAAAAAATACCTAAATCAGAAGCCGAAACTCTAATGTAAAACGGTTCGGGTTTAAAAAATACCTAAATCAGAAGCCGAAACTCTAATGTAAAGATCTTGTCCACCTTCCGCATCAGAATACTGTCTTATATCCATAAGATCCACAGCCCAATATGCACAACCTGAGCCGCCTCGAGTAATATCCATATTAGCATAAGCAGCGCAGGAACAATTTTTTTTGCAAATCTCGCGACACTGACTCAAATTCATGTTCTGGTCAATAAATGCATGTGATCCGTCGGGCAATCTCACGTTTTTTAGTGGCAAAAATCCATCTGACCCACAATCCAGAGTCGAGGTGCGAATACACCCACCTGACCCATCTCGAAACTCCCATGCTTGTTTGTCTTTTGGCCCGAATCCAGTCATGCACTTGCAGTTTGGAGCATTATTTGCATCACAAATACCATACGGACCACATACAGCATAATTATCACATCGATCACTAGGAAAAAACCAAAATTGATTCCAATATTTTGTACTTTCAACCCAAATGTATCTTTGAAGAATGCCAGATGAATTTATAACCAATCGTGAATAAACAGAACTATTCAACAAATTATATGAATAATAAATCTCTTCCGAATTTTCCACAAATGAAAAGTTCATAATACTAACCCCTTTCATCTCGGGTGTACCACTAAACCTTTTTCCATTCCACTCCCCACTTCGACAAATTTTCGTGTCCTTGTGCCATATCACAATCTCCGGGAAACCATCTACTTCCATTTTGAAAGTATAATCGCCTGAACCCGGATCGTTGTTTGACTTCCATGACCTTATAAACTTACTATTTCCTGTTTCTTTACTCCAACCCAGTTTCATCTTTGGCAACAAAGTATCCGTCGGATGATCAAAACTTTGCCAAATATAATTATTCGGGGCTTCATCACTTTCGCGACGAAGAACAAAGTTACCTGTTAAGCAAAGAACTTACATATGTCATACACAACAATATATATACATGTTTTACAAAGAACTTAACGTCACTCATATATCGAAACTATCTAATAGGTTACACATATACATGTAAACCGTTTAACTAAGTGCTTGGAAGACGAGTATCTCTTTAAAGACCTAATAATACGTACACCTATTGTCTTAAGTGGTACTTGAACCTACAACAATTTGATTAGCGAGACAGCAGATATGAAACGCCATTTAAGATACGTACCGTCGTCTAGGAGCTGTGCCACTATGTTCCCTACAGGTACAGATTGGTTCGATGACCAAATTGCAGCTTCGGATTGATCTACAAGTATTATGTTGCCATTTCCGCCAATTGTTAGTTTCCCAGACGAAGAATTTATCGGGTTGTCTCTATTAGCTACCCAAACATATGTTCTCTCTTGAATTTGCTTGTACCAAATGCCTACATACAAATTTTTACTATTACTTGTACTAAAGAAGCCTAACTCGAACGCATCGCCATTAGATACTAAAGTTTGATTACTCGTAAGTGGTGTTGTTGATGTGATTGTATCAATTGCTACAGAGGTTAAAGGGAATAATAGAGAAAATATGAATATGAACATACTCTCATGGCGGCTATTGAGAGTTTTCATTTTTGAAAGTTGTTCACCAAGAATTATGTTTTTCTACTTACGTTTCCTGTTTCATTTTATATGTGTGTGGCTTGTTGTCATTCTTTATTTGAATTTGTGGAAATTGTTGTAAGGTGTCCAAATGTTTGGTGGGCCATGTTGTTGAATTTTGGGATGCGAGTAAACGATAATTACGTGTTTTGAGTGATTAAGAGCACCCACAATGGGTCAAATGGCAAAAGCTTTTCATTATTCTACAAAGCTTTTTAGAAGTGTTTTTTTGCATTGCTTCAATAGCTTTTTAAAAAGCCTTATATAAAGACTTGACAAACATAAAGTCTTTTTCAAAAGTTTTAGTTATTAAATGTAATGTGCATTAAATGCATTAAATGCTTCAAGTCATTGAAGACTTGGAGCATTGTGGATGCTCTAAAAAACCGAGACCCTACTAGTCTACTCGAAGGATCAATCTTGTAAGAGCACAAGGTGCAGTGAGCACCCCATGCCTCTTCATTTGGGGTCATCGGTGCGACATCATTTTAACAAACCTTCACAACAAACCCCCCTCACTAGCAACTAACTACAACTAACCTCCCCCCCCCCCTCCGACCAGAAAATGAACCGGTAAACACTCCACCAGCTGTCGAACAAGAACCAAATCCATTTGGTCTAACTGAAGATGAACTCAGACTTCTGGAGCAAGATTTGGAAATCCGGCGAGAAACAGAACAACGTGAACTAGAAGAGGAAGCTGCTCGTTTGGAGCAACAAGCCAGAGATGAAGAACAACGGAGAAAGAACTAGTTTGACATAATAGAGGCAAGGTATGATGCCGGCGAGTTCAAATCGTCTTCGAGTGAAGACGGTTTGGTCTCAGATGATTTCTTCAGTTAATTTGTAGTTTCATTTTAATTTTCGTATCGTAGTTTATGTTAATCGTACATTGTTTTTTCAAATGGATGTTTAATGTAATTTATATTTGATGTTTAATGTATTTCTATTTGATGTTTAATGTATTTTAATTTCCTACTTTAGAAAACATTACAAGTTTTTATAAAACATTACAAATTTTATAAAAACTTTACAACTCTATTGTCAACTTCACATACATATTAATACATTACATAAATAAATACATAACATATTTATAAAACTTAAAAAAAAAAAAAAAAAACTAACAAAAGGACGATGCAAACCCTCGTCGTGCAGACGGCGAGGGTGCTAGTGGCGAAAAAAGAAGAAGGCAAACGGTATGGTGAAGAGTTTCGGCGAGCCTCCACGTTGAAGTGGCGAGGCATGATTTACACTGCACCGGGTGCTCTAAGTATGTTTTTTATTCCTATATGTTACATGACAGAAAACTTAAGTTCATACCATCACTTTTAAAACTAATTTACTAGATTTTTAGAGGTCACAGAATCAGTGGACAAATTGACTTATCAAAATATTGCACATATAAAGATACATATATATGACCTGAACTATTGTGTTTAACTGTTCATGTTAGAGATTATATATGACCTGAATCTATTAAAAAAATTTATAGATATTAATGATACACGATTACACGCAGAGGTGAGTTATTTTACATATCAAACTTATCTTACATACTAACAGATTCATTCCTACCATCTATTTTAAAATAAAATCAATGGTCGAAATTAAAATCATTTTAATATTTCACATATTTTTTATAATTTAAATATCTCTTAAACCTTTAATCGTTAAGCGAAAATAATTACACTATCGCGACGAGCATTTAATTATCTTTCTATAGACGGACACTTTGATATACTTTCGATAATAAAAAAAAAAAAAAAATCACGTTTTTTTTTTCTCTCTTTTCGTCTTTTTTTTTTTGTTTTTTTTATTATTGAAATTTGCATGAAAAATCACATGTGATGTTAGTGTTAAATCAAATATGATATGTAATATCACATGTGATATTAGTGTTAAATCACATATGATAAATATCACATGTGATATTAGTGTTAAATCACATATGATTTTTCATGCAAAATTCAGTAACGAAAAAAAGTCAAAAAAAAAAAAAAAAAAAAAAAAAAAAAAAAAAAAAAAAGTGAAAAACATGAAAAAAATAATTTTGTCGAAAATATATCGAAGTGCCTAATTAAATGCTTGTCGTAACGGTGTATTTTTTTCGCTTAACGATTAACGGTTTGAAAGATATTAATATTTGAAAAAAAATGATGAAAGTGGGTTTTTTAAATTGTTGGGGCGAAGATCTAAGTCAAAATATGCCGTGGAGAAGAGCTTACTTATGAGCGGAAGACGAAGTCGCAGGGGAACCTGTTAGTGCAAGCAGTCTCGTTGGAGAGATTGCTAGTGCAAGCAATCTCGTTTGTTTTGATTGATGAAAAACATGTAACTTGATACATAAAGTAAAATGTACAAGTTACTTGTAATCTTATATTGTCTCAACATACATTCAACACCTCTCAAGTCCTCGTATGATACAACACAGGTTCGTACATGTTTGTTATGTAGCATTATGATCAAACCCTTAACAAACCATTTAGAATGTTTAAAATACGGTTAGGTAATTAAGTATTTTAAAAAGGCTAATCATTCTACTTAGAACCTCATTTTACATGATCACTAGGATACACATAAACATTACAAAGTTCACTAGAAATAACATATACAAGTTTACATGTTTATTTCTTAAAATGGAAACTTTATTAGTTAAATAATACCATGACATCATGGCATACATCACAAGTGAAATCTTTGTAAGATTGTATAATATCTTGTTTAGATACACAAGTTAGATAGTTGACATTTGAAGATTTCATGAGATTTGCTAAAGTTTGCTAGCTGTCAATCCGCGGATCCAAATGGTATAAAGCGCGGATCCAAATTTAGGGATCCTTCAGATCCGCGGAGCAAAAGTATTGTTGGCTATAAACACCAACCCATTGTTTGCCCATAGACTCATGCCATTAGAAAACATGGTAGTCCATAGTTTTGCCCATAGTTTTCATGCCACTAGAAACCATGTTAGTCCATGGTTTTGCCCATAGTTTACATGCCATGTTTTACTATAAATAGTAGTTAGTTTTGCCCATTGAATCATCCAACTAGAACATACATTCCCTCACTCATTACACACACTTAGATCAGTAGCAAACCATGTAGATTCATACATTAATCACCCATTACATAATGATCATAATGTTACTAACTTTCATTATGTTGTAAGCATACATTGTTAATGATCCTGTGAAGCAAGCTCAAGATCATGAGACATCATCCATAGCATACTTCATGATCCACCAAGAAGATCTTAGTTGCATACATGAAGATCCATCACAACAAGTTTAGGGAGCTTGTGATCTTCATACATTGAAGGCTTCCGATCAATGGAAGTTCATATAGTGTAGGCATTCATATCCATGATATACTTATGTCATGGATCATTGTTGTAACCATCATTGTATCATTTAGATCAGTAGAGTGAGGTTAGTATTTTAGTCCTTAAAATACAAAGAGTGACGGGAGTGGTTGTACCCTTGTAAAGAACTCGACATCTAGCTTAGTGTCGGAAATTGTATAAGCGACGATGGGAGTGGTTGTACCCTTGTAAAGAACCCGGTGTTTAGCTTAGTACCGGAAAAGGAAGTAAGCGACGTGTAAAGGTTTTCTCCGCCTAAGAAAGGGAGCTTGTTGATCTAGTGAAGTAACTCTCGAGTTGGGTACTCAGGGAGTGGAGTAGGGCGGAGAGGAGCTCCGTGACCGAACCACTATAAATCATCGTGTTCGGTTTGCGCTTTCTTTTACTTATCTCTTTACTTTTATATTTGCATTATGTGATTGCTTGTGTTGTGATTATGTGATAATACTTGTGTGACAACTTGGTAGACATAAACTACAACAGACAGTGTTCATATTAGAACTAGCCAAAGTGGAAATTTGATACAACAAGTTTTAAGTTTTAAAACGGTAAACGTATTCACCCCCCCTCTACGTTTTCACAATTGGTATCAGAGCGGGTTGGCTCTCATTTTCAAAACAAATGGTTTTTAAAATAGAGTAAGATCCATGTATCAAATTGCCTCTGAAGCAGAACATAATATGAAAAATGTTTCGCTAAGTATACTTTGAAATTTTGTTGTTAAATATCACTTTGTATACAAGCTTGAAGGTGTTCTTGAAAAATAAAAGAAAAATATTTCTCAAAAGAATTTGTAAGTGTCAAATTATGTGCTCAGAACTAATTTACGAAAAAATACTATTTTGAAGGGAGTGTTTGGAATAATCATTAAGTTAGTTGAAAAATCACCTCCGTAATATTTAGATAAGTCACATAGGTAGAAATATTGTTAATATTTGTAATATATGCCTAAGATTAAGTGTAGCAAGTCCCACACACTTTCGCTATGTCAAAATATGAGTTTAGGATAATCTGTCACAGGTCTCGGCGGATCCAAATCACATAAAGGGCGGATCCCTCTAAAAGGATCCGTCAGATCCGTCGGTGCAGTACTCAGTTTTTGTCAAATTTCAAAAATTCATAACTAATTAACCGTAAGTCCGTAGGAGTCGCGCCACCTATCATTTTGAAGGGAATTAAGTCCTCTTTCATTTAAAAATAGTCTCATGGCCTAGATCTAAATTGAAGTAGGTAAAACAAATCAAATACTATAACCTGTTCAGAATGTTAAGTTTTATTTTGACACAGTAAGTTAAACTTTTGAGTCGAGCAATGTAAATTGGTATCCTTTGCTCATAAATATGATTTCTTTTGAAACTAAAGAATTTGGTAATATAAAGGAAACAAATTAAGCTTGGCATACATCGTCATATTTAAACGCAAAGTGACGAAAAGTATATTTTAATCTATGTTATGCTATGTGGCTAACTGTTCTATATTATTTGCATATATATGATATGCTTGTTGATAAGTGTGATTGTACTTGTTTATTTGTAATACATAAGTGTCTTGCCATGATACATACTTGCTTGTTTATCAATTGCTTGTTTTATGCATAATAGAACATTTGCTAGATATTGTGCAATAAATTGATAAACTGTGTCTGTTTTACTTTTAGACTTAGACATTCTTGTTTGATTATGTTATATGAAAAACTTGCATTACTTGCTTAGGAATGAGAACTAAGTGTAACTAGTTTAGTGTCTTGAATAGTATTGTCTTGTACAAACTCTTGCTCTAGTGTTAAAACATGTAAACATATACTAACTTTGAAAAAGAGTGTTTGGTACAAACAATTTGAAACTATGGTATGTTGAATTGTTATGCCTTTAGAATATTATCTTGTTGTTAAAACTTTTATGTGTACTAACCATGTCATGCAGGATGATAACACGCGTTGTTATCAAGTTTTCGGGTTTAAGCCACTGTTTGGCTTAACTCTCATTTAAGGTAAGTTAATATGATCGGATTAAACTATGTGTGTATGTGTGTTAGAATAAACATTATTAGTAGTTTTGCATTACATATTAGCTAATAGATATGTTCCAGGAGAATTTTCAGGTCTTGGTCGAAAAACGCGAATTTTGCATATCTCTCTGTTTGTTTTTAGTACTTTTGTTCAACGGATCCGACGGATCCCTCATTTTGGATCCGTCAAGAGTTAGCTTTGGATCCGCCAGTCCAGAACCCACGGATTACACGGCTCCCAAACTTTGGCTCCGCCTTTGTTGTCGATTGGATCCGTGGGTGTCAACAGTAACTTTTTCAAAATTCCCAACTAATCTAGATCCTTAGATTATTGATTCTAGTTCTTAGGATTCTTATCACTAATGTTCACTAAAATTAGGATTAGGACATCTCACCAAACACCAAATAGGACAATCATATCTAATCACAGTTTCAAATTTCATGAAAATGCTCCAAGGTACCTTTTCGGTAAACCACTGAGTATTTGTAATCGTTACACACTGCATCCTCCCGTCCTTTACTCATTCACTAGCTTGATTTGTAAATTAACAACTTCCAAACTAATCCAAACTCACTGTTTGCAAATATATCATAGATTACAAACCCAACTCATGACTACGGATATTGTCCAGTTTCCACATATGTTGCCTTACTTGGTTAACATGTCATTCTTCAAGACGATTAAGATTTACATCGAGTCATAACTCACACTTAGGTTATAGATGTATTATCAAGTCTTATCTCAATAAAGTAGGATTGACAACTTAAGTATTTCATCCGAAATATTCAAGTAAATTTGACTTACGATTGTAGTCATTAAAAGGCATATCCGAAATGATCAACTCCCAAGTATTTTTAACAACGTATGTTAAAACACTTATCCTATCACCTAAGTACACTTGTACTTTCACCATTATCCCAACACATTCACTTCTGTGATACGTCTCAGACCTTAAGCTTTAGATCACATCACACACTAGTTATACCAACCAATGGAACATAAGAATTAGTCTTCATCACCTTCAGCCCCTAGGTTTCACAAACATAACCAAACACTTCATCCGCTAGTGAACCACAAGAATTAGTATCCATTCTTGTAATCTTAAACATTCATGAAACCCAAAAGTTCAACAAACTCCTTCATCACCATAATTCACGCCATTGAGTGCATTGCTCAAAAAGCCCTTAGTCCAACACTCATACCAAATCAAATGAAAGTTGAATCAACTCATCAATACCTTACCACCTATAGAATTAGAACTTCACCATCAAATGAGCATGATGCTCACATTCATTAAGTAGTACCACAAGTCATCAAAGTATTGGTAATATTTTGTTTCATTTAATATTGAATCAACATTGTAACAACTTATGTTATAATGAAATCTCAAAGCCAATCTCATACATCCCAAATAACAATCTTGAGGAGTATACAAAAGAAACTCAAGTAAGTTTATCTTGTCTAGTTATCATATTATTGAAACCTAGTTTATTTAGGATAAGTCTATCCAATTCAAATACTTTGTGTTCATATCTTCATTTAGGAAAACATGATGTTTCGGAAAAACATTATGTGTTTATTTTTCATCTTGTTAAAAAGGATAATGTATATCCTATGCATCATTATTTTCTTGCAACATGAACGGTTATGTTACAAGAGATTTCATTACACCTCATTGGGCAAATAATCTTAAAACAAACATCCACTAGTTCTATGAACTATCTTCCTTATTGAGCACTAGTTAAATCTTACTTGTTGAAAGATACCATACGTATCTATTTCCTTTTAAGCGTACATTAAACCTTGGTCAAACCTTGTGCATATTCACATCTCTGGAGCATACACAAGACCTATTAAAGTTGGTAACTTTATTTAGATTCTTGTTCCAAAGAACTTTCTTCAGAACTTTCATGACATATCCCGTTACCACACACAAACACATGTCTTGATCTTAGATCACTTGCATAACTCATACTTAAACTCAACTTAAAGGATGTCACCCTTTAGATCATTCAATCTTAGATTCCAAACACAATGATTAAAATCCATCGACACATATTTGTCAAATTTACGTGTATAACATGACATCTTCATCACACTAGTTTTTATAGAAATAGTTGAGTCTCATTAAGTCATGTATTGGTGAATTATCTTGTCTTAGGAATAATTAATCAAACAAGAAGTAGATGTGATTTTTCTTTAGTTTATTAATAAAATCACTTGCATTACATATACGTGTATTGATTACATGATATTTGTTTGATATCTTGATGTTATCATTGTCAAATGTGTAAACCTTAGAAAGGTTTTGTCTGCATGCTTATATGCTGTATGATTTGTATGATATGTTCATTCTTTTGTTATATGCTATTTCGCAAGATTAACGTATTACTTGTTAACTCACACTTACTATATGGTGTTAGATAGTCTTTGTCTTTAGTTGACAATCATTGAGCTTTTTCGTAGGATAGTCTAAATGGTACATGCTCCTAAATGTTATAATGGTTTGCATGAATCTTAGTCTCACTTCTTTGTCACACTATTTGTTTGCCATATGTGCACTTTGTCTAAGTGGTCTTGGTATGATGAACATCTAGAAGTCATTTTATTTTATGCATAGATCATTGTGTTAATTAATGGGTAAGTATGCTTAAGTGACTAAGCCTAACTTAAAAACAATTTCACAATGTAGTATCTAAAACAATGCTATCTTGCAATATGATTATTTGACTTTATGCTATGTGGTATCTTTATGTCTATTAGTAGATTATTTGTTTTTATAAGATGTTGTCATATGATATTCACATCTTTTGTCATTAAGACTTTTGTCTTGTAGGCTGATAACAAACTATTTGTTATTTCTCTTTGTTATGCTTATTTTGCATAATTGTTATCTCATTATTGCTACTTAGATTAGTAATATGTTTATGGGATCCATTTTCTTGCATATAGCTTTAAAAGCTAATAGGATTAAGTTTTAGAGGTTTGAAATTTGTGTTTGGATATCTTTCAATATACCTTTCTCCAAATCGTATTGTTGCTTCCGCTCACCTAACAATATCTCCATCATCTTTTAGTTAAAACAATATATCTCCCATAAGGAAAACCACATGCCTCATCGTGCGATCATCTCGCATTGATAGAGAAGAGCTACGTAACTTCACGGATGAAGTTCTTTGTATGCTAACCAATATCCACTAAAACATTGCTAAGCTCATCGCTTTCATTAATCTGCAACATCCTAAACACTTTACCTTCATTCTTCATTTAATGCATCATAGATTATGTTGAATGTCCACCAATTAAGGAGGAGAGAAATTCATTCACATAATTGTCTTTTCATTAAATAACATGTACTCATGTTTCTTACATTCCCAAATACCGACAAGTAGGTTCAAATCACTTAGTTAAATCAGTTCACAAAATCACAAAGTGTTTCTAACCTTATTATCTCAACATCACAGCTCTGCACCAATATCTCATTAAAAGAAAAACACATCATGTGTTTGACAAACCTCTTAAATGAGATACATTAAGTCTCCTTAGAATTTGACTAGGATTAGTGAAACCAAATTAGTAGTTATAAGTGAATAGACCTTAGCATGAACCTTCGTTTGATCAAAAACGACAAAACATGACCTAATCGATTTTGGTCCCACGGAACCCTTCGATAAGAAGGACGGAACCAAAATTTTGGTTCCGCCCAATCCGCGGGTACCTGATCAGCTTTTAACCATTCAGAAACCAAACAACCTTCTCGTAACCAACAAATCTAGAATTTTCATCTTAATCTCACAACTTAATTGTCTAGAACATCTTCAGTGTCTAGAACACTATCATAGGATCTCATCCTTTTCATTCTTGATTCATATCAAGCAAGTCATTGTCAGTGCAAAAAGAACCATCACTCTCAACACATTGTTCCAACCAACACTCTCATCATATGATGTCATTTTCATCCGCATATAGGTATCTAGTATTTCTAATTGTTGCATATGGAATTTCTATTCCTAAGTGATCATTGTCGTCACTTCCTCTCATTTTCATTCAAACATTTACTATGGCACAATTCATCTTTGGTAGATGATAACATCATAACCGTAACAGTCTTCAAATACTCTTATAGCATTTGCTATACATTAGAGTTTCTGAATTCATTGCATTCATTATAATCACCACCATCCATCACTTTTTTCACTAATCATCAATCCCATGGATTAGCGAAAAACCTACTTACATCAACCTTTAGTCATCCATTAAGTTATCATTCACTAGTAAACTAACACCAACACTAGCTTCACTCAAATTTAATTCCTCTTTATATCCTCCTCATAGGCATTGTTTTGTAGGAATATATTCTTGTAAATGTAATTCTTATTAGAAGATTACACTCTTTATAACATGGTTTACTAGATAATCACGATTGATATCATAATTAGTATGCTGCATCATATTTTTCTTTGATTAGACAATCACAATTGGTAATTTGTTTATGATTAGATTATTTGCATAATTTTTTTTCCTTGAGATAAAATATATTGCACTAACTATTTCATTGTAGGTTCATCATCATATACGCTCGAACGTATATAGCATACTCATCATAGGATGAAGTTTGCATCGATTATTTTTCTTCTTTTATAGGTGCTACTTAACGCTCTCAAATCAGGAGGATTATCAGTCTAGCATTCACATTGCATCGTCTATACACATTGGTCGTATATGACTTAAGACATAGCTTCTAGTGCACTAATCTTTTGTTTTGTAGGTTCATCTTGACGCCCTAGAGCAAGGGGGAGTTTTCGTCAAAGCATTATTTAGGATGCATCATATATACGCATTGGTATATATTACATACTTGTCCAAGGACAAATATTGTTTTATACTAACCTTTATTTTGTAGGATTCTTCGTCCTTGGATCATATACGTCGGTACCCTAGCAACGGGGAGTATAGATCGAGGGGGAGTATATCATATACTAACTCATCATTTTTAGCATCTCTCATCCTTGAACCGTATACGTTGGTACTCTAGCAATGAGGAGTATACATCAAGGGGGAGCATATCATAGTCTAACTATTTGTTTTGTAGGATCATACATCATATCCTTGTCACTCCATTTAGGGGGAGTACAAATCAAGGGGGAGCTTTAAAGTTCTCAAAATCACATTCCGCTACGCATATCTTCTTTTATATTTCGACAAAAAGGAGGAGATAGGTCAACAACATAGTCCAACATAGCCCAACATAGCTTACTCACGTGTATCATTGGGTGTTTGCTTTTCATTCATCATGCATTTTTCATATATATTCTTTTTATTGCACACCACTAACCTTAATGTAGGTTAAGAGTCTTAATTTGATCCATGGATCCGCTTACAACCTAGGAGACGCAACAACCATAGGAGATTGGAGTAGTCTATTTAACTTTACTAGGGATGATGCAAGCTCGCCATTTCGGGGAGAAATTAAGTTAACTCCAATGACACACCCTTTTTGCTTCGACAAAAGGGGGAGAAAGGTGTAAACGGAGAAAGTGGGTAATTACGGACACAAGGAGAAAAGGGAGAAAGGTGTAAACGGAGAAACGGACACAAGAATAAAGTAAGTAATTATGGACACAAGTAACTTTTTGCATTTTACTTTCTATCACGTTTACATATTTTGTCATCATCAAAAAGGGGGAGATTGTTAGTGCAAGCAGTCTCGTTGGAGAGATTGCTAGTGCAAGCAATCTCGTTTGTTTTGATTGATGACAAACATGTAACTTGATACATAAAGTAAAATGTACAAGTTACTTGTAATCTTATATTGTCTCAACATACATTCAACACCTCTCAAGTCCTCGTATGATACAACACAGGTTCGTACATGTTTGTTATGTAGCATTATGATCAAACCCTTAACAAACCATTTAGAATGTTTAAAATACGGTTAGGTAATTAAGTATTTTAAAAAGGCTAATCATTCTACTTAGAACCTCATTTTACATGATCACTAGGATACACATAAACATTACAAAGTTCACTAGAAATAACATATACAAGTTTACATGTTTATTTCTTAAAATGGAAACTTTATTAGTTAAATAATACCATGACATCATGGCATACATCACAAGTGAAATCTTTGTAAGATTGTATAATATCTTGTTTAGATACACAAGTTAGATAGTTGACATTTGAAGATTTCATGAGATTTGGTAAGGTTTGCTAGCTGTCAATCCGCGGATCCAAATGGTATAAAGCGCGGATCCAAATTTAGGGATCCTTCAGATCCGCGGAGCAAAAGTATTGTTGGCTATAAACACCAACCCATTGTTTGCCCATAGACTCATGCCATTAGAAAACATGGTAGTCCATAGTTTTGCCCATAGTTTTCATGCCACTAGAAACCATGTTAGTCCATGGTTTTGCCCATAGTTTACATGCCATGTTTTACTATAAATAGTAGTTAGTTTTGCCCATTGAATCATCCAACTAGAACATACATTCCCTCACTCATTACACACACTTATATCAGTAGCAAACCATGTAGATTCATACATTAATCACCCATTACATAATGATCATAATGTTACTAACTTTCATTATGTTGTAAGCATACATTGTTAATGATCCTGTGAAGCAAGCTCAAGATCATGAGACATCATCCATAGCATACTTCATGATCCACCAAGAAGATCTTAGTTGCATACATGAAGATCCATCACAACAAGTTTAGGGAGCTTGTGATCTTCATACATTGAAGGCTTCCGATCAATGGAAGTTCATATAGTGTAGGCATTCATATCCATGATATACTTATGTCATGGATCATTGTTGTAACCATCATTGTATCATTTAGATCAGTAGAGTGAGGTTAGTATTTTAGTCCTTAAAATACAAAGAGTGACGGGAGTGGTTGTACCCTTGTAAAGAACTCGACATCTAGCTTAGTGTCGGAAATTGTATAAGCGACGATGGGAGTGGTTGTACCCTTGTAAAGAACCCGGTGTTTAGCTTAGTACCGGAAAAGGAAGTAAGCGACGTGTAAAGGTTTTCTCCGCCTAAGAAAGGGAGCTTGTTGATCTAGTGAAGTAACTCTCGAGTTGGGTACTCGGGGAGTGGAGTAGGGCGGAGAGGAGCTCCGTGACCGAACCACTATAAATCATCGTGTTCGGTTTGCGCTTTCTTTTACTTATCTCTTTACTTTTATATTTGCATTATGTGATTGCTTGTGTTGTGATTATGTGATAATACTTGTGTGACAACTTGGTAGACATAAACTACAACAGACAGTGTTCATATTAGAACTAGCCAAAGTGGAAATTTGATACAACAAGTTTTAAGTTTTAAAACGGTAAACGTATTCACCCCCCCCCCCCCCTCTACGTTTTCACAGGGGAACCTGTGGCTGGATTGAATCCTTCTCAGGAAGAGCTGATGCTTGCTGGCTCTTTTTGTCTAGCAGCTATGGAAAAGCCTATAGTATAGGGCTGGAATCGCAAGAAAACCCAGTCTCTAACTGAAAATTCCCTCAGACTTCTATGTTGATCCTCATATTGCTTCATTCTAACTTGTGCCCTTGACTGTCCTTTGAAATCTGTATGACAGTCGACTGCTCCCTAAAATGACTCTCTGTCGAGGCAACATTGGAACCTTCAGGTTGGGGCATAGGTATAAGTGTTGGAGCATAGCGATAGAGGGCTTCAATTCAAATGGGATCATTTTCATTGTGGTATGATAAGTAGTGTTGGAGAACAGCCATCGGACCGGATTTGTCGTAAAATTGAGATTCTTTTGTTTTCTTCCTTATCAGAGAGGGTTGTTGAATTTCATCCATTAGATCAAATAAAGATGAAGGGCGAAGATTAATCCTTTAGTATGTAAAAAAAGTTTGATCACGCATCTCACATAGCATGTCTAAAGGTAGACTTAATCCATACAATGCTAGACACATGTTATAGTAATTTTGTTTCTTCATTTGATCATTTCTATTGGTCATCTAATCATACGTCTTTCTTCTTAGATTTATCTTTAAAGGTCATATTAACATCTGTCACCTCTTTATTTGGTTAAATAATTTCAAAACATGATATTTGTTGAAACGAGGACTACATGTTCTACACGATTCATACCAATGGTGTCTTCTATGTTCAATAAATATGGGCGTTATTAATAGCCTCATATATAGATGGACACATAACATGCTAAAGACATTAATAACCCATGTACAAAAGTCAAAAGTCATTAGGTTATGCCTAAGATTGTGAAGATCTTTCTAAATAGTAAAGAAATGTCATGTTATTATTTTATCTCTTCTTTAATTAATCACATTTCCTGTCCTTTAATCTGAAATATTCCAACAAGTAGTTAAATTTTAATTAACGCTTTATAATCAGGGACGGTATAAGATTTTCAGAGGGGTGTTGCACAATATTTTGTGAGAGAGTTCGTAATACATTTGTAATGAAAAATTAACTTTAAATAAAACCCTTCATTCCTCCCATTAACCGCCTCCATCCCATCTATTAAAATTCTTTACATGATTTATTTTTGTAATAAAAATCAAACGATCTTCTTAAAAAAATTTAATTTTTGGTTAACAAAATAAATGTTTGTAAGTTATGCTTAATGATTTATATAAAGTGATATCTATGCAAACTCTATAAGGGTGCTCGGAGTGCCCAAATGGGTTGCCCAAAAGGGCTCTTAACAACATTCCTTCGCCAGCGGGTTGGCTTGGGAGGGTTGGTGGGCGGGTATATTACCCTGTAAAGAAGCCGCTGAGAGCCTGAGAGGAGCGTTTTAAGGGTGGGTTTTGTAACTTTTTTTTTTACCGGTTGGAGGGTTGGAAAAAAGGAAATAAATCCTCCCTTGGTTCTCATTTGAAACCGAATCATCCAAAAAAAAAAAAAAAAAAAAAAACAACCACTCCTCCCTTGCTTCTCATTTGAAACCGAATCATCCAAAAAAAAAAAAAAAAAACACAACCACTCTTTCATCTTCAACATTATTCAAACCTCATTTCAAACAATGTATTCATCTTCATCTTCGTCTTCCAGTGACAAATTCGAACCACTTTTGCTTCCGGATATTTCGACGGTTAGTTATTTTGCATTTTTTGAAGCCGCGTTGGACGATCTTGAAGACTCGGCAAACTCTGTCGATACCCGGACGCATATTGAACGAAACCGGATAGAAGCTCACGAAAGACTAATGCGAGACTATTTCGTCGAAGAACCAAGGTGGGGCGAGCATATTTTTCGTCATCGATTTCGCATGAGTCGCCGTTTGTTTTTAAAAATTGTTGGTGATATTAAAGCAAATTTCGAGTACTTTAAAGAGGGGTTCGATGGTAGGGGCAAAAAAAGTTTCACGGCGATACAAAAATGCACATCAGCAATTAAACAACTCTCAACAGGTGAACCTCCTGATATTTTGATGATAATTTAAACATGGCTGAAAGAACTTCACGTGAGTCACTTGAATTTTTTTGTGATGCGATCATTGCTTTATATAAGCGTGAGTTCTTACGGGCGCCGACAGCTCACGACGTTGCACTAGTGCAACAGGTGCACGAAGAAAGACATCACATTCCAGGAATGCTTGGTAGCCTTGATTGTACACATGTCGAGTGGAGAAACTGTCCTAAACGGTTGAAAGGACAATACACGAGGGGTGATCATAAAGTTCCGACTATTATGATTGAGTGTGTTGCTTCACAAGATTTGTGGATTTGGCATGCGTTTTTTGGACCTCCTGGTTGGAACAACGATATCAATGTGTTGAACCAGTCGCCGTTGTATCTAACCGAGCGAAATGGAACGGCGCCAAACACTTCATTTACTGTAAATGGGCGTTTCTACAAACGTGGATACCTTCTCACCGATGGCATCTATCCTAACTGGTCCACGTTTGTTAAAGCATTTCGGCATCCAGTCGATACGAAGGAAAAGAAATTCAAGAGACTGCAAGAGGCGTCAAGAAAGGATGTCGAACGAGCTTTTGGTGTCCTTAAAGGGAAATGGAGGATTTTGGACCGTCCTCTCCGGCCACTGACAACAGAGAAAATTTCCAAATACGTCTACGCGTGTTGTATATTGCACAACATGATCATAAAAGACGACGGGAGGGCAATATCACCGGTTCATATAATGGACCAACCGGCGCCGGTAGTTTATGACCCAAGTGTACTACCGGAGTTACATGACGAAAACATCCATCATCGTCTCCAGTTTGATCTTACGGAGCACGTATCGGGGCTAGACTTGGCTTTCTTGGATGACCCAGCAAACCAACCACCATCGATTGAAGAATTAATTTAGTTTGTTTTTATTTTTAAAAAAATGTTGCAATGTTCCTTTTAAACATTTATGTACTTTTCTTTGTTAATTTTTAATAAAATGTTATGTGTTTTAGTTATAAATTGTATAGTTTAATAGTTTAGGGGGAAAAAATAAAAAATTTGGGAGGGCTGTAAAATCATGGCCGCGAGTGAAATTGGTTGGGAGGGCTGGAGGGTTGAACTGAGTTGACATAATATTATTGGTCAAATTTAGGAGGGTTGAATTTTTCGGAGTTATAACTCCTTGTGCCCTAAGTCAATACTTTTTGTTTGTTTGTGTTTACGAAATCTACGAATTCAATACGATGTTACATCCCTCCGTCTCAATTTATTTGTCAGGAGAGAGAAAACACAAAGTTTAATAAAAGTGGGGCCACTTTAATTTTCAACCACTAAAATGGAATATTCCTCCACTAAATTCTCTAGTTTTTACCAGTGTTGCAAAAAAAGGTCTACAAGGCCGATTAATCGCCGATTAGGTGCTACAAGGCCACCGACCTTGCCGATTTATGTAACTGGGTCAAACAAATAGGTCAACCGTGGTCAACGGCGGTCAATGGTGGTCAAACTTGCCGGAAACCTATAAATCTTGCCGGAAGTACCCAAAACTCACTGTAAACTTATTTTGATCACTTATAGTAACTGTTTAAATCTATTACAAGTTGTTTTTTAGAAAATACCTTGCCGGAAATACCTAAAACTCACCGGAAATACACAAAACTTGCCGGAAATAACTAAAAATTGTCAGTAATGCCAATCCGATTAATCACCGATTAATCCCGCCTAGACCGATTACAGGCTACAAGGTGGTCGACCGCCCGACTACCGATTCGCGATTTTTGCAACCTTGGTTTTTACTAAATAAGGAAAGTGGACAATTAATTTGAGACATCCATAAAAGGAAATATGGACAATTAAATTGAGACGGAGGGAGTATATGAGACAATGACAATTTTGGTATTTAATATGAGACAATGACAATTTTGGTATTTAAAAATATAATTTTAGTTTTAACAATATGGACAAAAACGAGTCAAATTAAAAATAAGTGTCATCTTCCTCACTGTTTTGCAGTTTCCTCAAATATAATACAATATCGATTTGATCAATATAATTACTTTTGAAATATATTTACCGTTGCTCTATTTACAAACCATGAAAATCTAAGCCAGGACTAGTGGTTGCTTGACCCGAAAAATGTCTTTCTTTTTCAAAGATGGAATGCAACTATAAACGTTCTTCAAATCAATATTTGAATAATTCCAGAAGTGGTAAGTGGATCTTAACTCTTTTTCATTCAGTCAAACAATTCATCATACTCCCTCCGTCCGCATTTCTTTTTTTAATGTGTCAAATTAATCGTCCATTATCAAAAAATGATGATTATATTTGACCAATTTTCTTTTATTAACCCCTAACACACAAAAACCAATAAAAAAAGGTAACAAGTACTAAATATATATAGAAAGGCATAATTTTCATCTCAATATATAAAAGTGTTATTTAGTGGGATTTCTTTAAACCACGTATTTTTCATCTGTGCGGAAGAAGTATTTACTAACGCCATATTCAACATACGTGTACAACAAAAAGCTTCCCCTCTAAAGAACGAAATTATTTTGAGGAAAGATTATAAGAGCAAAAGGTGACGTTCAATTTATAGGTTAGTGTTATAGAAAAAAAGTATTGTAACATCACCTTTTAACCTTATAACTCAGAACCTGTTACTCAATCAAAAAACAGTCTCTTTCATCACTCAAGTTATAAGACACCCACGACCCTCACAGTTTTATTATTTATTTTTCATTTATTCAAATAACATAACACATTTCATTTAATTAAAAATAATGATACATTAATAATACGAAATTGAAAAAAAATAAATACAATTTAGTGACTAAGGTTCCATAGATGCTCCACAATATCTTATCGAAGGTCGTTGTGCACTTTCATATCCCGAATTTCTTTGTTTTTCCTTCGATGTATGTCACATATTTCGATCCAAGTACGTTCCAAATTCGGTTGTAGAGAAACATACAACTCGTTAAACTCACTAATCACGAATTCTTGACCTTTCAATATCATGTTATGTAATATGATACAACAATACATGATTCTTCGTAGCGTGTTGATTTGGTAAGCACGTGCGGGTTGTTATAAAATTCTCCAACGACCTTGTAAGACTCCAAAAACTCGTTCAATATCTTTTCTTACACTTTCTTGAACTTTTTGAAACTTCATTTTTTTCATCCCCTGCAATGGAAAACATTTTGACAAACGTAGCTCATTGAGGATATTCATCGGCTAAATAGTAACCTTTTTCATATGTTCTTTACAAATGGAGCTTCCGAAGTGTAGCAACCGGCATTTTTAGGGCAATACCTATATTAGTTCACAGATTATATGCATTGGCCTATATTATATTTGTTTAGTTATCATTAGTGGGCTTAGTCGGACATTGGTTCTTACAGCGGGCTATTGCTTCATTATATGGTGAGTTTGCTATGACGGACCTTGGTTCGTTGAATTATTTTCTTGGCATTTCTGCTCAGCGGTCATCTGCAGGTTTATTTTTATCCCAATCTACTTATGCTGAGGAAATTCTTGAGCGTGCACATATGCAGAATTGTAATCCATGTAAGACTCTTGTGGATACTGAGTCCAAATTAGGAGTTGATGGTGATCCTGTCAGTGATCCTACGTTATATCGGAGCTTGGCTGGTGCGCTTCAATATCTCACATTTACATGCCCTCACATTTCTTATGCAGTTCAGCAAGTTTGTCTTTACATGCATGATCCACGAGAACCACATTTGGCTGCTTTAAAGCGTATTTTACGCTATGTGCGTGGTACTATTGATCATGGCCTCCAGCTTCATGTATCATCTACATCTCAGCTTACTGCTTATACTGATGCTGACTGGGCTGGTTGTCCGGTTACTCGTCGATCTACCTCAGGTTATTGTGTTTTTCTTGGTGATAACTTATTGTCATGGTCTGCTAAGCGACAGGTTACCTTGTCTCGCTCTAGTGCTGAAGCTGAATATAAAGGTGTTGCTAATGTGGTTGCTGAGACTGCTTGGGTGCGTAATCTTTTACGTGAGCTTCACGCTCCTTTGTTTACCGCCACATTGGTTTATTGTGATAACGTGAGTGCTGTGTATCTTTCTACTAATCCGGTTCAACATCAGCGAACTAAGCACATTGAGATTGATATACATTTTGTTTGTGATTTTGTGGCTTCTGGTCAAGTTCGTGTGTTACATGTGCCCTCTTGGTTTCAGTATGTCGATATCTTCACCAAAGGTCTTCCGAGTGCTTTATTTTTGGAGTTTCGTGCTAGTTTAAAAGTCCGAAGACCTCCCGTTCCAACTACGAGGGAGTATTAGTTCACAGATTATATGCATGGGCCTATATTATCTTTGTTTAGTTATCATTAGTGGGCTTACTCCATTATAGTTGGCTTATGTTACAAGATATTAATTGTATTTATATGGCCTTAATGCGAATTAATGAGAGGAAGGAATTTACCTATTCTAATAAGTTTATGTATTATTTATCCTTTTTATAGGCTTACATTAACTATGCAAATGATGTTAATGAAGTAATTGCGTGAGCCTACGTTGAAAAGGCGCGATAAACTCAATATGTAATCAAAGCACATGCATTAAAAAACCAAATAAACATCAAATACTCTTTATAAAAGCTGGAAACAATTAAGTCCGATCAAATAGTGAAAAAGACGCTAACTCAACGATTAACAGATTGCTAATACAAGTAAACGAGTTTTTCTATGAATTAAAATACTAGCAGGACCTTCTTACTGCTCTGAATTCGTCCTTTAGGTTGTGTCTTGTGCTGCCAATTCGTCTGGTTTTCTCCCTTGGTATGTGTGTGTCGAATGTGGCTGTCGAATGGGGTATTGATACTTTCTGATGACACGGTCTATACAGCGTATCCATTAAGTTGATACGCTATATCTAGGTAACTTCGCGTGGGGTCCAAGGTTATTATATTCTGGAATATTCGTACACCGTCATAAGATAAAGCGTAGCTTCTATCTTCAAACGGCGCATCGTCCTTGAGAAGCTTGGATTATTTGGTGCAGTCTTGATATTAATACGCCGCATATCTGGAATGTAATATGGTGTATTTGGAGTAAAACAAGTCAGATCTTCTCATTGACCAAGGTTTCATATACGGCGCATGGGATAATTCCATATGGCGTATGCTTCAAAGTTAGGCAATGGTCTTCATAATCGTCTAAGTCTTTATGTACGGCGTATCTGTCTAGAATGATACAACGTATCTTCCTTCAGTTTAGTAGACTTTTCCAACTTGATCCATACAGCGTACGTCCAAAATAGCTAACTTTCACCAAATGCTTGTTTATAACCGAGAATTACAAAAGTAAGCGATTAAGTATCAATTCTCATATAAAATAATATAAAACAAGCGAATAACATAGGATAAATGATGCCAATAAAATATACTTATTTGATATCATCAGCCGTAACGGCTCTTGAGTTATCTTTGAGTCTTACATGTTTGCGTACTATATGTTGATTATTGCTTGCGTGCTTGGAATCAACGAGACACCCACGTCGGGCGTCCTCGTTGTGGATGTGGTCTAGACTAGACAAACCCGTATAGGGTAAGTCTTGGTCCATCGCGAAACACCACCAAGTAGTGATGTCGAGCCGTATCAATAAAAATCTGGTTTATCAAAAAGGGTTAGTATCACTTGATTTGCAAAAACTATAATCAGTCTTAGTATTGTTTATGTGTTAACGTTTGTGTGATATGTATTTTGAATTTTGGATTGCCTATTGGGTTCTCTAGCCCATTAAGGACATAAGGGTAATGTTGTTTGCTTATTGAGCTTATAAGCCCAGCAACCACTAAGGCTATGTTTTGGTTGTTAAGTTATTGTGCCAAGCCCAATAACAAGTTGGGTTATTGTTGGTTTGGGCCAAGCCCATTAGACCTTGAGTTTGATTTGAGTTTATTGTGTTATGTTATATTTTACATTGTACTAAATTTTCGTTATTTTTGACATATACTCAATGATACGTTTCGGTCGCACATTGGAAATTTATACATGGGATTGATACGGATTTTGAATTTGGAAATATTGTAATACCTTATGCTTGGATGGAACTTGACTTTTGGACCGTTATTGGATTTACGATATTAGACGACGAACTTATTGGACAATTTTGTACTGGAGATGGAATAATATATTAGACTCGTAAAGAATTTAATATATTAGGACCCGAACGGACACAAAATATTCAATAAACTCAATACTAATAATTACGCGAATGATAACGATGAATAAAACTTGTAAAATATTGTAATTAAAATTTGGTTTATTCAAAAGTCATGATGACTTGGGAACGTAGTATATATGGACGTTTCATGTTGAAATTTATAAAACCTTTCCAAACTTATATGGTTATAAATTCGTAAACATTCTTGTGTTTTCTTATAAAACCTATTTAGTCTTTTCAAAAACTTATAACTTCTTTTCAACACGAAAATGGTTTCCAACTATTTGGGTCTACGGAGTAAACGCCGAAACTATCTATTGATTATTCTTTTCTAATTTTTATTCTTTTGGCGTGAGTTACATTTTGAGTCTATGCTTCTTACCACCACACGAAACGTTGATACTAAACTTTCTTACGACATTGATACTGGACATTTTACAAAATAATGATACAAGTATTCCACGAAAACTAAAACACTTTACCTTTCAAAAACTCATTTACTTTACGAAACATATTCTGAGATAACTATATACTTATTAGGTTGTGCCGATCCCGTACCGTTGTGCCTGTACTCTTGATACTGTTGTGTATTATTTCTTGATGCCAGTTGTGGTATT
Source organism: Artemisia tridentata subsp. tridentata (assembly GCA_021014915.2). NCBI lineage: Eukaryota > Viridiplantae > Streptophyta > Magnoliopsida > Asterales > Asteraceae > Artemisia > Artemisia tridentata. The sequence continues at coordinate 17,525,113 of CP139507.1, read as the reverse complement.
TTGCGTTGCTGCATACTAAGGTGAGTTTTCGTAGCTCCACTTTTTAACAAGTTTTACCTTGGGGTGGAAATGGTACTTAATGCTTTTTATATGATTTCATGCTGTGATTCATTGTTTTCTGGTTTTGGATAAATATGTGCGTTTTGATTGCAATATGTGCCTTATCGTGTGAATTCAATTTGTGTGACTTGATGAACTCAAATAAGTACATTTTATTATCATCATTTATCCTATTTATTTGACTTGTTTTATTATATTATCTATGAGAATCGATACATTAATGTTTACTTTAGTAATTCTCAGGTAAAAACAAGCATTATGTGAAACTTGACGATTTTGGATTAATTATGGAGCAAAACAAGCAAGATGTCAAAAGCCTACTGAAATCCAGAAGATCAAGCTCGTTCTACTCAAGATACGCCGCAATATACTTCTAACATACGGCGTATCACTATCAAGATTTCAAAAGTTACAATCCAAGACAGCTAAACTACATGCGCCGCATACAAAGATCAAGATACGCCGCATCTGAAGACGGTGTAGGAATATTCCTGAATATATTAATCTTGGACCCCACGCGAAGTTAAGTCAATGCGCCGCATCTATCAACTCAATGCGCCGCATCGATCCCTCAGACAGAAACTATAAATACCCCAAGGTCAGACGAATTTAAAAGACTTTTTGCATAACCCTAGAGCCGAATTCAGACGACCAAGCAGCACAAGACACACCTAAATAAAGATACAAGAGCTGTAAGAAGGTCCTGCATGTATTCAATTCATTAAGTAGTTTTGTTTTATTGTATTAGTACGCTTTAATTCATCAGGATTGATGGGCTTGTGTCATGTGACTACGGAAGATCATGCACTCCCCTTAATATTGCTTTCCCATTAATTAAAGTTTATATGTTGATGTCTTTGGTGACTTTTATTAGTGCATTGATAACCTCTGTGTCTAGCTGAGTCTTGCTTGGGTCGCCATGCCCCTTCCTCGCCTATTTGTTTTATCGTCTCTTGAATAAATAGGATAGACATAAGTAATCATTAAGGGTTTACTCGCCGATAAGATTAGAGCCAACGAGAAAGGTTTAATTATATACACTTCATATAAAACTAGCAATAAAACAAGTGACAAGCTACTTAATTATCAGGACAGGTCTTCTTATTGTCTCGAGTATCTATCTGTGTACGTGTGTGCTAATCGTTGATTCGTGCTCGTTAGTTTAGTTTACTACTTAATTATAACAAAACCGTGCCAGTCTCTCAGGCTGAAACCCCCCTTGCGTTAGATTAGGTTGTATAGCTAACTTAGGATATTAAAATACTGATTAGAATAACTAGATAATACGTTCCACTCTTAGTGATCGACACTCTACTTACCATTATATTCATACTGACCGGGTACACTGCTCGTTAAGTGTGTGTGTTATTGATAAGTCGGCTAAATATAAATTTAAAACTTGAGTAGGCATTAATACTGCTAAACCGCAACGACACATCACGCCCATCAAGTTTTTGGCGCCGCTGCTGGGGAGTGAATTGTTATTATCTGTTAATTTGATTAGTATTTTAATTAGTTTTTTTTTTTTTTAGATTCTAACCACTAACCCTGTTATATATTAGATAGATTGCATTCATTGTATAATTTGCATATTTTCTGTTTTTGTGTGTTTTTGTTTTCTGTAATTTTTGTTTCTTTTTGTTTGTTTTTATTTTTGTTTTTCTTTTCTGTATTTTTCTGCATTCTGCTATCGTTGTATTGTGCTGATACAAACGATACGGCGCATCTGTTTTCATAGATATGGCGTATTGCGTTTAATTTTTATAAAATACAACGCGTTTAATAAATTCGAGTACGACGCATCTTTCCCAAGATACGGCGTATTCTGTTTTTAATAAGAAATTTTTCTAAACCCTAACGCCATACGACGCATCTGTTTTAACAGATACGGCGTATTTTCTATTTAAATTAAAAATAGTTTTTCGAATTATTAAACAGAAGCGACGCATCGATCTTTATCGATACGGCGCATCTGCTAAATCAAAAATCTTGTATTTTGAAACGTAACGAAAATACGGCGCATTAGCTTTTGTTAATACGACGCATTTAATTTTAATAAATATAATCGATTTTTAATAATTTAAACTGGATACGGCGCATTCTAATTCATAAGCGGTGTATCTGTTTTCTGAATAAAGGTCTGATTAAATTTTAACGAAATAAGATACGGCGTATCCAACTTTCTGGATACGGCGCATCGTTTGCAGAGATCAGCAACTTTTATTTTTCGTATTCCGTTTTCGTTGTTAATTCTCTGATATCATACTTTCTTGAACATACCCTACTGATGCTTTTGTGATGATTTCAGGAAGTGCATGACCAGGAGTTCAACTAAGAACTTGATTAAACCTTTCGAAGATCCTGAACGAGCCTTACATTCGCTTAAAAGGCTTTTCAACACAAAAAGCTTTGAAATTTCAAGTTCGTTCGAGCTTGATTACTTTTCTGAAGAAAAGGAGGAAGAAGAAACAGAAACAATGACGAAAAACACTACTATGGAGGAATACATGAACAAAACCCGTGCTGATTACAGTTCAGGAGTTGCTAGACCAAAGTTTGATGAAAAGTCAAAGTTTGAGTTGAAGGGTCAGTTTCTCAAGGAGCTAAGAGAAAATGCTTTCAGTGGAACAGAACATGAAGATGCTAATGAACATGTTGAAAAAGTCCTCTAGATTGCAGATTTGTTTACTACAGAAGGAGTCTCTGACGATCAACTTATGCTAAGAATCTTTCCAATTTCGCTTAAAGGAGCTGCTAATAAGTGGCTAAGGAATGAACCTGCTAGTTCAATCACAACATGGGAAGATTTGAAGAGCAAATTCCTAAAAAGATATTGTCCACCTACTAAAACTGCTAAAAAGATGGAGGCTATCAACAATTTCAAGCAAGAGCCTGATGAAACTCTTTATCAAGCTTGGGAACGATTTAAAGACTTATTGATGAAATGCCCTCAACATTATCTAAGTCCAATGCAGGAGATAATATTGTTCTATCAAGGATTGGACGTGCCTACTAGACAAATCTTGGATGCTAAGGGAGCTGTGCCTCAAATGAGTGCAGCCGATGCTAGAAAAGCTATCCAAGAAGCTGCTGATCACTCTCAAAAATGGCACGACGGAACCTCAACTAGATCTAAGAGCAGCACTAATTTTGACGGGTTTGCTGCAATTCAATTGCTCAATTAGATAAAATTAGTAGAGAAATGAAGAAGCGTGATGAGAAAGTTTATGCTGCCCAAGTTGGATGTGAAAAATGCGAAGGACCTCACTACACTAAAGATTGCCCTAATAAGAATGAAAGTGAGACTTTTGAAGAAGCATACTACACACAATTTGGACAACCATTCCGACCTTCAGGAAGATTTAGGGAAGCTGCTCCGGGATACTATCAAAAGAACAACTATAATCCCACTTATCAAGAAAGGAGGCAAACTTTGGATGACACTCTAAAGCAAATTATGGCCGATGCTGCTAAAAGACATGAAGAGAACACCGCTATGATCAAAGAAATCCGAGCCTCAACGGATACTATAACAAGAAATCAAGGAGCTTCGATCAAAGCTTTGGAACAACAAATCGGACAAATGAGCAAGGTTCTTCAAGAAAGGGGATACGAAAGTTTACCTAGCTCAACTGAAACTAACCCAAGAGATCATGTCAAGGCCATATGCACTACTGAAGAAGTCACGCCTAACATACCTTTTCCTAGAAGATTGATGAATGGTAATGATGCTGTAAAGCCCGAATTTTTCTTTAATTCTTCAATCAGTTTAAGGAGGTTACTCAAAGAGAAGGCAAAGATTGAAGAGGAGATCAAGGCTACAATGAAAGAAGAGAGCTCTGCAACCGACTTACGTGCCTTGCCTCATAAAGAAAAGGACCCAGGAAGTTTTACTTTACCTTGTTCAATTAATGACATATCTTTCAATAATGTATTAGCTGACTTAGGAGCTAGCGTTAGTGTTATGCCCCTTAAGACATTCACTACCCTAGGACTAGGAAAATTAGCACCAACTAAGCTGCTTATTGAATTGGCTGATAAAACGGTAAAACGACCTGAAGGGGTTGCTGAAAATGTGCTAGTTAAGATTGAGAAGTTTGTTTTTTCCGTAGACTTTGTTATATTAGATATGCCCGAGGATGTTAAGATTCCTTTAATCCTTGGAAGACCTTTCTTGTCTACCGCCCATGCTAAGATTGATGTGTTTAAAATAAAAATCTCATTAAAGGTAGGGAACAATAAACTAGTCTATAAGTGCCAAAATCCTGCTAAGAGCATAATCAGAGGCGTCTATGTGCTAGGATTAAGAAAACGTATGGACCTCGATCTAGAAGCTAGGCTTATGGGTGAAACATTGATTCAAAACAACTCAACTAATCCTAATCATGAGAACCTCGAGGAATTTATTGACCTTAATGTACCTACCGAACTTAGGCGCGATATTGTTAATGATTCTGATGATGAGTGGTATGATTGCGAAGTAATTAACAAACGTAGGAGAATAGTTGAGAATACAAATTTGAATAAAGATATGTTTATTGAACTACCACCCCACCTTGCATATTTATGCCTATATAATAATAAGAATTTCCCGTCTATCATTTTGTCATCTCTGCCCGAAAGGGACAGAACTTTGTTTATACAGATATTAAAGAAGAATGGCGTGGATATTAAGGACGAGCAAGGAGTTTTCAATATTACTGGACTGGCGATGAGGGAGCGCGATGCTTCCGACTCTTTTAGTGATCGGTATTAAGGAGCTGAACGTGAGTCTAACTTGAAGACTCTGGAATAAAGACAAGTTGTTGGGAATTCTGCTAAGGACGAATTCTACTGGTGGTTACTGCTGATGAATATGCTGACGTATTGGATTCTGCTGAAGAATGGTTTCTGCGGAAGTAAAGATTCTACTAAAGATTGTTTCTACCGAAGTATAGATTGTGCGGAATGTGTTTCTGCTGATTGATAGTTTCCGCGTATTATGTTATTAGTTAGGATATGCATGAGTTTATTTAGAAAGTGATATTGCATATCTTAGATAGTTTTTAGATTATACGTTTCTTGTGAAACGGTTTAGGGTTGTTTAGGGTTCCTTGTCTATAAAAGGAACGCATCATTAAGTATTATGGACGAGTTTTAGAAAAACAAACACAAGTAAGAACACGATTACTAAGAACGATTTGATCCTCTATGGATCTTTTATTAATACTAAAGTTGTTTTTCTAAAACTCGTCCATAATACTTAATGATGCGTTCCTTTTATAGACAAGGAACCCTAAACAACCCTAAACCGTTTCACAAGAAACGTATAATCTAAAAACTATCTAAGATATGCAATATCACTTTCTAAATAAACTCATGCATATCCTAACTAATAACATAATACGCGGAAACTATCAATCAGCAGAAACACATTCCGCACAATCTATACTTCGGTAGAAACAATCTTCAGCAGAATCTTTACTTCCGCAGAAACCATTCTTCAGCAGAATCCAATACGTCAGCATATTCATCAGCAGTAACCACCAGATACGCGGAAACTATCAATCAGCAGAAACACATTCCGCACAATCTATACTTCGGTAGAAACAATCTTCAGCAGAATCTTTACTTCCGCAGAAACCATTCTTCAGCAGAATCCAATACGTCAGCATATTCATCAGCAGTAACCACCAGTAGAATTTGTCCTTAGCAGAATTCCCAACAATTCTGCTAAGGACGAATTCTACTGGTGGTTACTGCTGATGAATATGCTGACGTATTGGATTCTGCTGAAGAATGGTTTCTGCGGAAGTAAAGATTCTGCTGAAGATTGTTTCTACCGAAGTATAGATTGTGCGGAATGTGTTTCTGCTGATTGATAGTTTCCGCGTATTATGTTATTAGTTAGGATATGCATGAGTTTATTTAGAAAGTGATATTGCATATCTTAGATAGTTTTTAGATTATACGTTTCTTGTGAAACGGTTTAGGGTTGTTTAGGGTTCCTTGTCTATAAAAGGAACGCATCATTAAGTATTATGGACGAGTTTTAGAAAAACAACTTTAGTATTAATAAAGGGATAATTACCAAAATAGCCCAAACACAAATGGGCGGTTCCCTATCTAACCCGAAATCCAAAAATAATTGTGTTGCCCAGGGCAACCGACATTTTTTGGGGCAACCGAAGGATTTCCAGTGTATTTTTTGGGCAACAATCGCCCTTTTTTGGGCAACTGGGGGCATTGCCCAGGGCAACCGGGGTAGAAATATCCCATTTGGGTTTTGGGCTATTTTAGTAATTATCCCATTAATAAAAGATCCATAGAGGATCAAATCGTTCTTAGTAATCGTGTTCTTACTTGTGTTTGTTTTCCGCTATAGAATACAAGTAACTTAGACTTTCTTTTAGTGTGTTTGTGATTACATAAACATAACTAACGATCCACGAGCTCACGAAGATCTATCAAGGTCTTAAGTTTCAACAAGTGGTATCAGAGCCTCGTGAGAGTCTCTGTGTTACTAGGAACACCTTCTCGTTTACACACCCTCTCACACCCTATAACAATAACAATGCCTGGATCAGACGATGAATTTGAAGTTCACAGCAACAACAACAACAACAACAACCAAAACACCACATCTATGCAACAACTCAATCTCACCAACAGTAATGCAAAGTTTCCTTACCTTAAGAAGGAAGAATATGAATTATGGGCGATGAAGATGCAGAACTGGATCACCAATATTGATTGGAATCTTTGGGAAATTGTCCGTAAAGGAAACAGTTTGAAGAAGCACTCCAAAGATGCTGATGGTGTTGTTTCGATTCTTCCTCCTAAATCTGCTGAAGAGGTTCTTGCAGTACAAAGAGAAAATAAAGTGAGAACCATTCTCCTTCAGGCTATTCCAGATGATCACATGGGAGACTTTCACTACATGGAGGAAGCTAAAGATATCTGGATGGCAATCAAGGCTAGGTTTGGTGGGAACGATGAGTCAAGAAGGATGAGGAAGTCAATGCTGAAACAGCAGTTTCAAGAGTTTCAAATAACTGAAGAGGAAGGTATTCACAAGGGGTATGATAGGTTCCATAAGATTTTGAGCCAGATGAATCAGCTGAAGGCCAGACCAGATAATGAGGACTGCAATGCAAAGTTCCTGCGATCTTTACCTCCCTCATGGCTACAAGTGAGCATTGCATTAAAAACTAAAGGTGGTCTTGATATGCTTTCTTTTGATGATCTCTACAACAAGCTTAAAACTCTTGAGCCTGATGTTAGAAGCCCCATTCGTACATCAAACCCTACTTATTCAGCTTTTGTGAGCACCACCTCCAACAAGCAGACTCAGGCTTCAAGTTCAAGCTCCTCAGGAACATCTTCTTATTCTCAACCTCAGTCCAGTGGTGTAATGGAGGATGTTCTCCACTCTTTTGTTGCTGATTATGAACACCAGCAGCATCTTGCTTTTGAGGATTTTGATCAGGTTGATCCTCTTGATTTGTAAGAGATGAATTTAAAATGGCAAGTGGCTATGCTTACTTTAAATGTCAGGAGGTTTGAGAAGAAGTCTGGAAGAAAGTTCGGGGTTCAGGGAAGGGAACCAGCTAGGTTTGATAGAAGAAAGGTCAAGTGCTATTCATGTGGTCAGTTGGGTCACTTCTCTAGAGAGTGTAAGGATAGAAAGACTGGTGATGAAGTTCGCTATTCTAGCTATCAGAAGAATCAGGTGAATGCTGAAAACCCCAAAGCCATGGTCACTCTGGATGATCATATTAACTGGAAGGTGCATGAACCTGAGAATGATGATACTGCTGATGTGAATGGATTACTGGCTAGCTGTTCTTCAGAAGATAAGCATAGTCAGGCTGCTTTTATGGGCATCTCTCAGGTACAAAATTGTATATTTGGTTGTAGTGAAAGGTATAATGAACTTAAAAAGGAATATGATGAATTGAAACTTAAATATAATGAATGTTATATAGATGTTAAGGCTTATAAACACTCTTTAAAAACTCTAGAAAGACAAAAAGTTTGGTTTCAGAAGAATGAGGTCGCTTATGATGAAAAGATCGGGGTGTTAGAGAGAGATTTTCATTGTGCTAAAGTTGATTTAAAGCGTACTGAGAAAGAAAAAGCAGAGGTAGTGTTAGAAAAACAGGAAGTGCAGACTAAACTAGACAATAGCTTGGATAGGTTTGATAAATGGAAAGATTCATCTAAAAATCTAAACAGGTTAGTTAATAGTTCTATGTCTGTAAAAACTAAGATTGGTTTAGGGTTTGGTGACTACATAGGGAAAGATCAATTATATGACCCTAATGAGTATAGTGTCTTTGACCCAGAACCAGTAGACTATCAAGCCCCTGTTAAGTTTGTTAGTAATGGATACTTACATGCTGTGCCTGGACCTATTAGGGGAGAACACATGCCATCTAGCACCACCACCTCTGACTTTGATGGATCACACCATCTTTATGGCAAAAAGTCAAGTGACTTGCCAGACCCTAACTCTAATTCTACTGACTTTGTCTCTTGTTCTGACAGTGACAAGTCCTCTGACCAAGGGTCTACCACCTATACCAGTTGTGATTCAAGTGAAAAGTCAGACCCTACAAAGACCTCTCCCAAGCCTACACCCAAGACACCCTACAAGTCTGTTAGAATTGCTGCTGAGGATGTCAAATCCAAGACAGTTTCTTCTGAAGACTTGTCTTTTAATTCTTTGCAAAATAATGTTTCTCATTGTGTCAAAAACAATCCTATTTCTGTTAGTGATTTGAATAATTCTACTTGTAATGGAACATCTTTTTCTTTTAATAAATCTTCTAAAAAGAAGAAATGTTTTGTATGTGGAAGTAAATCTCATCTAATCAAGGATTGTAATTTTCATGAGCAAAGAATGGGTGTTGGTCAGACTAAACCAAGACCAGTGTGGACAAATGTTCAGAATATTCCACCATATGTTCCACAAGCAACTCATAGGGCCAGCAATTCTGCTGATAGACATTTTGCTGATAGAAATTCTAAGTCTACTAGGAGAAGAAATGTTGCTAGACAATTTGTGCAACCCACTAGTTCCTATTTTCAGAATGGTTATTGGCCTAACTATTTTGACCCAATGTATATGGGTATGGGATATTGGGATACTGCTGTTAAGCCCTCAGCAGGTTGTTTCTGGACTAACAAGGGACCTCATCTTTATAGAAGGTCCAAGAACAATGGTGGATCTTATCAATCTACATGGCCTACTTCTTATGATCCACAAGGCAGGCTCAAGTCAGTAATGACTTGAGTCTCCAAAGTGTACTAACATTTGTATAATTCTGTTGTATATGTAGGATCATCCTTTGAAAAGTAAAGAAGTTGGGATAGTAGATAGTGGTTGTTCAAGGAGTATGTCAGGAAACAGGGACATGATGCATGATTTTGTGCCCATTCAAGGAGGAGGCAATGTGACCTTTGGTGGAGGAGATGGGAAAATCACTGGGTATGGAACAATCAGAACACCTAACTTGGACTTTGCAAATGTGCTCTATGTAAAGGAACTGCAACACTTCAACTTGTTCTCAGTATCTCAAATATGTGACACAAAGAACAAGGTCTTCTTCTCAGAGGATGAATGTCTTGTACTATCTAAAGACTTCAAGCTTCCAGAAGATACCACAATTCTGCTGAAAGTTCCCAGAAGATACAATTTGTACACATTCAACTTGAATGAAGTCCAACCTGAAGGTGATCTGACATGCTTGGTGGCTAAAGCATCCCTGGATGAGTCAACTAAATGGCATAGAAGGATGGCTCATGTTAATTTTAAGACCATTAACAAACTCTCTAAGCTTGGTCTAGTTCATGGGCTTCCCTCCAAAATCTTCACCAATGAACACAATTGTGTTGCCTGCAACAAGGGGAAGCAACACAGAGCTTCATACAAAGCCATTACAGCTGTGAGCACTATCTCAGAACCTCTTCAGTTGCTGCACATGGATCTTTTTGGTCCAGCTCAAGTCAGGAGTATTGATCACAAATCCTTCTGCCTGGTGATCACTGATGACTATAGCAGGTTTTGTTGGGTATTCTTTTTGAGAACTAAAGATGAAACATATCCAATCTTAAAAGAGTACATTACCCTTGTTGAAAACCAGCTAAATAAAAAGGTTAAAGGGATTAGGTGTGATAATGGGACAGAGTTCAAAAATGCTGTTTTAATAGAACTTTGTCAGTCTAAGGGGATAAAAAGGGACTATAGCACTCCAAGAACCCCACAGCAAAATGGGGTTGCAGAAAGAAAGAATAGGACCTTAATAGAGGCAGCAAGATCCATGCTTGCAGACTCTAAATTACCCACTATGTTCTGGACTGAAGCAGTAAGCACTGCTTGTTATGTTTTGAACAGGGTATCCATCACTAGACCTCATATCAAGACACCTTATGAACTTCTCACTGGGAAAGTTCCTGATATTCATTACCTTAAACCTTTTGGTTGTCAGGTGACCATTTTGAACACTAGTGATCCCCTAGGAAAGTTTGATGAGAAGGCAGATGAGGGGTTTATTGTGGGATATTCAGCTCATAGTAAGGCTTATAGGGTATATAATTTAAGTTCTAAAAAGATAGAGGAGACCCTTAATCTGAGATACCTAGAAAATAAGCCTCATGTTCAAGGACAAGGTCATCCTTGGTATTTTGACTTGGATTACCTAACTGATTATTTGGGCTATACTAGATATGTTGCTGAACAATCTGCAGGTACAAAAGAGTCTCCTACTAACAATGCAGGTACCCTGGAAGAGGACTCAGGAAGTGAGTCTGAGCATGATGAACATACTATTGTTGTACCTTCTTTTCCTCCTAACCATGTTGAAGGAGATACTTCTGGGGAGATTGAAGATGTGTCACACTATGCAGAGGACCTTGCTAGACTCAAGAAGCAAGAATTTGCAGCCAATCAAGAAGCTGAAAGACTTAGTGAGGAGTCAGCACAACCCTTCAGTGGAAACCAGGATTCTGCTGATCCTTCACATGTTTCTGCTGATGTTGCCAAATCTGCTGATGGGTCTTCTGAAGGTTCTCCCATGTCTAATAGTGTGTCCACAGATTTTGAGGAACCTTATACTCGCTTTCCAAGTCCTTCTGATCTTGGAAATCACTCACCCAAAGCTGGTATCTTCAACTCAGCCTCCTATGACAGTGAATTTGGACCAAACATGACCAATCTTGATAACACAATTGAAGTCAACCCCAATGCAACCAAGAGGATACATACTGCTCATCCTCAATCCAACATTCTTGGTGATCCTCAAGCACCTGTTAGAACTAGAAGCTCTGTGAAAGGTTCTAAGTATGGTCAAGTGGCTTTTCTTTCTTATGTCTCATCTCAGCAAAGGGACAATCACACAGACTTTAAGCATTGTCTGTTTGCTTGTTATCTTTCTCAAGTGGAACCAACAAGTGTAAGTCAAGCTCTTGAAGACTCCAGCTGGCTTGAAGCAATGCAGGAAGAGATGCTACAATTCAAGAATCAGAAAGTTTGGCTATTGGTACCACTACCTGAAGGGAAGATTGCCATTGGTACCAAGTGGATTTTGAAAAATAAAAGAGATGCCAGGGGTATTGTGGTTAAAAACAAAGCAAGATTGGTGGCACAAGGATTCAGACAAGAGGAGGGCATTGATTATACTGAAGTATTTGCTCCTGTAGCTAGGGTTGAGGCCATCAGAATCTTCTTGGCCTATGCATCTTATATGGGTTTCATGGTGTATCAGATGGATGTCAAAGGTGCTTTTCTATATGGAGAAATTGATGAGGAGGTTTATGTATCTCAACCCAAAGGTTTTGAAGACCCAGATAATCCAAAGCATGTTTACAGGGTTGTCAAAGCTCTCTATGGCCTTCATCAGGCACCAAGAGCTTGGTATGCTAGGCTTTCATCATTTCTGCTGAAGCATGGATACAGAAGAGGTGCTATAGACAAAACACTCTTCATTAAGAAGAATTCCAGGGATATCATACTTGTTCAAGTTTATGTGGATGACATTATCTTTGGCTCCACTAAAGAAGCTTGGTGCAGGGAGTTTGAGGAATTAATGAAGGGAGAGTTTCAGATGAGTGCTATGGGGGAGCTCACTTTCTTTTTGGGTCTCCAAGTTCAGCAGAAACCAGATGGTATCTTTATTAGTCAGGATAAGTATGTTAATGATATGTTGAAGAAGTTTGATATGGAGAATGTTAGACCTGCCACTACACCCTATGAAGCTCCTAAACCAAAGAATAACCTTGAACCAGATCCTGCAGTGAATGTTCACCTATACAGGTCCATGATTGGTTCATTAATGTACTTGACAACTTCAAGGCCAGACATCACATTTGCTGTGAGTGCTTGTTCTAGACATCAGGTCACACCACTCACTTCCCACCTAAATGCAGTCAAGAAGATCTTTAAGTATCTCAAAGGCCAACCCAAGCTAGGTCTTTGGTACCCAAAAGAGTCTCCTTTCAAGTTGGAAGCTTATAGTGATAGTGACTATGCTGGTGCAAATCTGGATAGGAGATCCACAACTGGAGGTTGCCAATTTCTTGGAAGAAGGTTGATTTCTTGGCAATGCAAGAAACAAACCATTGTTGCTACCTCATCTACTGAAGCAGAGTATGTTGCTGCTGCCAATTGTTGTGGACAGGTTCTTTGGATACAAAATCAATTGTTGGATTATGGGTTTAATTTCATGAATACCACAATTTTTATTGATAACCAAAGTACCATATGCATTGTTAAAAATCCAGTTTTTCATAATAGAACTAAGCATATTGAGATAAGGCACCATTTTATAAGAGATGCATATGAAAAACATTTGATTAAGGTGCTTAAAATTCACACAGATGATAATGTGGCAGATTTGCTGACTAAAGCTTTTGATGGACCTAGGTTTCAACACTTAGTGGTCCATATTGGGATGGTTAACCCTTAAATGCTATGTTTGAGGGGAGGCATAGGCCTCAGGGGAGGATTGTGGTTGTAAAGTTTGTAATATTTTGTAGATTATTGATTATGTTTGCTAACACACTAATCCACTAATGTAATTTTAGTTTGTATGGTTTGGTTTGTTTGCTGTTATGTGTCTGTTTTGCAGAACTGCCTTGATATTGATGATCTTAAGTTGATGTTCACCAAGATTAATGGGACATGGTCAAGTAAGCTTAAAGAGTGTTTCTGCTGAATGGAAGTACTGAAACAGAGTTCAAGTAATAATCAAAGAAAAGTTGTTCATTCATTCAAAAGAAATTACAGCTTACAAACAACTTCAATTTCAACAAGACCAATCCTATACAAGATAACCTACACAGACACTAGTTCCTATCATCTACTGATGCATCAGGAAGACTTACAGACATGATTGAAGATGCTGAAGAACCTAGTTTTATATCTTTGGTCCTTGGCAACATCTCATCATCTCCTACTCCATTTTACCCTTTCCCTTTCCAGTCACCTCTGCACCCTTGCTCTTTCCTGTGTCTCTATGGTATGAAACTCCAGTCCTTGGAGCAGGAAGACCAATAACCACTTCCCTTGTCTCTGGGAGTGGTGGATTTCTGGTGTGTGGCCTTGGTTGGGGTTGTGAAGGTTGGGGATTCTCTTCCCTGGTTGGTGCTGCTTCCCTCTCCTCTTCCTCTCTTACCAATCTATTGAAGATTGGCTCAAGACGCTCTGTGGAGTCATCAGAGCCCCTAGGTGAATCATCTGGATCCACCACACTATCATCTTCTGAAGAAGGAAGAAAAGGGGACTTCCTTGTAGGTGGCTCGTCTTGGTAGGGATATTGAAATAGAGGACGATTATCCTCTGATGATGATGATGATGGAGGTTTGGGTGGATTGTGTGGTCTGCTTGGAGCACCCACATCATGCTTCTTCTTGCGTGCTTGTTCTTTGGTGATACCATACCTTCTATGGGAAGGTTGTGTGGATGATTGAGGTAGGTTGTCTGCTGAATCTGCTGATGATTCAGATGTCAGATCAACTACTTCTGGTTGATTTGTCATTGTGCTGATGAATGGTTTAGGTTAACAAAAGGTTTGATGGTTAGTTAGGGTTAATTGGTAGGTGCGGATTGTGAATTGGGGTTATTTTATAGGCGAAGTCAAGTGGTAATGCTAATTAATGCGAGTTGGGTGGCAAATTAAAACTCAAGATCTTTACCGAAGATATTATTCTCTTGAGTTGTTTCTGCTGATTGTCTTTTCACTTCAGCAGATTGACCATCATTTCTGCTGAAGGGTTGATTTTGAATGGTGAAGTTACTTTACACGTCAGATAAGGTCAACAATTAGTTCCGATAAGTTTTGACCAGAATTGGGTAACTTCTATTTATAAACTATTCATATAATCTTCGCCCAAATCAACTAATTCCCTCTTCAAAGCAATCTAAACCTATTCTCCATTCACTCATAATTTCTTCAATGGAGGCTCTACAATTCAAGAAGGATCACAATAAAGTTGCTTTTCTGGGAAAAGCGAAGGGACAGGACATATATGACCCTATGGTTGATTTCTTAAAGCGATCAAAGATTCATTTTGCTTTGACTCATTATCCGGATATTGTACATGAATCTTTGGTAAAACAATTTTGGGCATCTGCTGAGAAGCGGTCTAATACAGAGATGGTAGCAAAGATAGATGGAACTGAGTATGTTGTGACTGAAGCTTTGATTAGGGAAAGATTGCAGTTGGATGATGAAAATGGGGTTTATCACACTAACACTGAAGAGATTCTTACTGGGCTAAGAGCAGCAGGTTATCAAAGTGTGGATACAACTATGTGGCTGAAGAACAAGTTTTGTCCCAAGTGGAGATTTCTGGTACACACATTACTTCAATGTATCAGCAACAAATCCGGAGGATGGGATCAATTCTCTACTCAACTGGGTTGTGGTATAGTGTGTCTTTCACAGGGTTTAACTTATAATTTTTCTAAGTTTATTTTTGATAATTTGGTAGAAAATATTCAAAAGAAAAAGCATAAGTTTTTGATGTACCCTAGGTTTCTACAGATAATTTTAGACATAAATACCCAGGATAGAGGACATTATCCCATAGGAGCCCTTAGTGCCAAGTTGTTTGCTTCTATGAGAACTCATTATGTTGGGGAGCATCACCCTCTTCTACCAGCTATGTTGCCACATGGCAATGATGATGCTGATGAGGGCAATGCTGCTGATGCTCCACCAGCTCCCAATACTGCTGATGGTACTCCATCAGTAGAAAGGGTTGAGGGCCCATCCTTAGCTGCTGAAGTACCTATAGTTTCTACTGACCAATCTATACCTTCACCTGTTCCATCACCATCTCATGAAGCTCCTGAAGAGCTTTTTCCTGAGGTAGAGGAGACAATTCAGTCTCTTGATACTAATATTCCTACACCTCTTGAAGATGAGATTCCAAGAATGTCCACCCCTAGCCCCTTTAGAGATCCACTAGATGAGAACACTTCTAATTTTGAGAATGTACATGTTTCTTCTGAAAGGCCCAATGAAGCTCCCTTTACCACTGAGACATCAGTTGGTGGAGCTGAGGACCCTATTACTCTCACTTCTTTGTATACTTTACTTGACAGGAATGTTCAAGAAACTGAGAAGTTGAAGAAGGAACTTGTTGAGACTAAATCCTCACTTGGTGATGAGATTGAGGTGCTGAAAAGAAGGGTTCAAGAATTAGAAGATAAACTGGGGAAGAAAAAG
The DNA here is from genome assembly GCA_021014915.2 of Artemisia tridentata subsp. tridentata. NCBI lineage: Eukaryota > Viridiplantae > Streptophyta > Magnoliopsida > Asterales > Asteraceae > Artemisia > Artemisia tridentata. The sequence continues at coordinate 17,509,340 of CP139507.1, read as the reverse complement.
AAGAGGAAGTTTGTGTTTGCATCTGATGATGAGCAGGAGGCTAGTTATTGGGATCATCTTGATTTATTGGCTGAAGCTGCTCAGCAGACTACTATTCCTTCACCTAAAGCTGTTGAATCCTCTCAACAAAGGGATCAAATTAAGTTCTACAGAAAGAGGAGAAGACAATACTTGAGCAAGGAATCTATAATGCCAAATTTGTATGTTGCTCAAGAACATCTTGAAGATGATCATGTGACTTCTGCTGATGTTACATCTTCGAAAGTGTCTGCTGAAGTGTTTATTGCTGGCAGATCCTTTGCCTTGGATACTTCTGATGAAGTTCTTGCTCCACATGTTGAATATTCAACTCAACATGTTTCTGCTGATGCTTCTATTGGGGTTTCTACTGAAGATGATACCAGAGTTACTAGTATGGATACTTCTGGAACTGAGCAAGGAAGGATAGTTGAAGAAGATCTTGGTACAGATCTTGTTAGTGAAGAAGAAAGGAAGGAGCAAGAAAGGTTGTTTAAAGAATATGAGGATCTTGTGAAGAGTCAAGCTTTAGCAAAACAGATGGCTGATCATTTTACTTCAAATTTGCCTCCTGAAAGGCAAAGAGAGCTAGATGAGCAATCAGCTCATTTCACTGATGCACAATGGGACTCTTACACTCAACAAGCTGCATCCAATCCCACTTTGGCCCAGAGTATCTTAGGAGCTAACTTTGATAGTCATAACTTTGCTGAGCAAATGGTAGCTCTTGGGCAACAGCGGAAGAAAGCTGCAGCAGAGAGGAGGAAGGCTATTGCTGCTCAGAAAGCACAAGCTAAGAGAGATAGACCTCTGACTGAAGCAGAGAAGAAACAATATAGGAGGAATGTGGTCTATAATCAGTATACTTCTGTGTACAGTTATGGTTTGACAAAGAAGCAAGTTTGGGCTTTATCTGATTCTGAGTTGAATAGGATTTATGATCAGATTATGAAGTCTATTCATTCTTCTGCTACTCAACCTAAGAGGACTGCTGCTAGTTTGGAAGCTCCAAGTACTAAAAGACTGAAGCAAGTGGAGATAGGTACTTCATCTCCTGGAGATCAAGTACCTCTGAGTCCTTCTACTGATAATGCTGATGATACTCCTGCAGACTTACAATCTGCTGAGCCTATTGTTCCTCCTACCATTGCTGCTGATGAAGCTTCTGAGAGACAATCATCTGGGATTCCTGTTTCTTCTGAAGCTGTGCCCAATTCTGCTGAAACTTTTGCTGCAACATCTGCTGATCATGAAGATTCATCCTTGTCAAATTATAATGCAGAAAAGGTTAAACAAGCTGAACAGGCAGCTGCTAAGGGTAACAAGCCAGGGAAATGGCTGACAGGTTGCATGTAACAGGGGTTTCTGTTCCAAATTCTCCTATTCCTACTGAAGATACTTCTTCTATTGCTAATGAAGATGTTTCTATGGGGATTTACATCCCTGGTAGAAGGAAGAAGAGAATGGCACATGTAGGCAAACATTTTGCAAGTAGAAGATCAGTTAGATTGGCTAAGCAGATCCTCAGAGCTCAAATGAGTAGTTCTTCAAAGCAAGTGGACCTAGAAGCTACTGATGATTCATTTATTCAGGAAGGAACTTCTGACACTTTTCCTGAAGGATCATACAATGTGTTGATCCGATGGACTATCACAGATGGACAACTTAACACTATCTACAGGCAAGATCAATCCTATAAGAATTTCACTTTTTTGCAAGAAATTCTTCATTTGGTGGATAGACAAGATCTGCAGACTCTTTACAAATTGGTCACTGAGTATTATGCTCTACATACTCCACAAGGTGCAGGCCTATATCTATTGGGAGATCTTCAGGTTCTCTTTGACTCCCAAACTCCACAGGGGAAAGGTTATTCGATTTGGAAGACTTCCCATAGGTGGAAAGTTGATACTTGGAGATTTTATCCCATTCCCAATGTCCATGTGGTAGAGACTGAGTCTAGGATAAGAGTATGTATGTTTTCTGATCAACAATATCCATTGTCCATGACATTGATGAATCGCATGCTCCAAAGGAAGTTGGAAATTCCTCCAAATCCAGTTGCTAATGATAGGACACATGCTGAACAGTTGGTCGGGTTCATCAAGTCCAAGCTTCTGCAACAACAAGCTTCTTCTTGATTCTGGTATTATGTCTTATTTGTATATTTTCTATTTCTTTATTTCATTTCTTTCTTATTTCATTCTTAGTAAAAAAAAAAAAAAAAAAAAAAAAAAAAAAAAAAATCTTTGTATACTATCTTTAATGCAGGTTTGTTGTATAACTCTGTTGATGGTTATCAACTCACCAGATGTGACTTGTGTCCATCAAAGAGTTGGCTAGTCCAAAGGGTACAGCTTTGGTAAAGACACATCAAATCTGTTGATAGCTGTAATGGCTTGCTCAAAGCTATAGGGTACTCAACTCACCCATGCTTCATTGCTGAGAGTTGAAATGGTCATCAATTCACCATGGATGTAACCCTTTATGGGATCCAAAGAATTGGCTAGTCCACAAAAGTATGGTTTGTGGTAAAGACATTTGGTATCCATATTTGGTGTTCAATTCACCAAGGTTCAGTTGAAACCAAAGAATTGGCTAGTCCTGAGCAAACGGCTACAGGTAAAGACATCTCAAATCCGTTTATAGTTGCTGATTTGCTAATAAATCAGATGGTTATCAGTGTACCATAGTTTTCGAACTTAAACATTTGGCTACTCCAGTAGTGATGGCTATTGGTAAAGAGACATCAAATCCATTATTTTCAATGATTCACCTCTCACAGGAGTTAACACACCTGGATGTGATGAGAATAGTATGAAACTAAATTGTTTTGATGTACATTATGTCATTTGTTGCTGCAAAGACCTGAAGTTTAAAGTTCTGCCATTCATAGAGATGTGGTTCATATGGTTCATTGCTGCTGATGTTCGAAGTCAATCCTCGTATTATGCAGTGTTACAGATCTATCAAGAATCTTGAACTTAACCAAGTCAAATTCAAGATTAGGGGAGGATTGTTGGGAATTCTGCTAAGGACGAATTCTACTGATGGTTACTGCTGATGAATATGCTGACGTATTGGATTCTGCTGAAGAATGGTTTCTGCGGAAGTAAAGATTCTGCTGAAGATTGTTTCTACCGAAGTATAGATTGTGCGGAATGTGTTTCTGCTGATTGATAGTTTCCGCGTATTATGTTATTAGTTAGGATATGCATGAGTTTATTTAGAAAGTGATATTGCATATCTTAGATAGTTTTTAGATTATACGTTTCTTGTGAAACGGTTTAGGGTTGTTTAGGGTTCCTTGTCTATAAAAGGAACGCATCATTAAGTATTATGGACGAGTTTTAGAAAAACAACTTTAGTATTAATAAAAGATCCATAGAGGATCAAATCGTTCTTAGTAATCGTGTTCTTACTTGTGTTTGTTTTCCGCTATAGAATACAAGTAACTTAGACTTTCTTTTAGTGTGTTTGTGATTACATAAACATAACTAACGATCCACGAGCTCACGAAGATCTATCAAGGTCTTAAGTTTCAACAAGTGGTAGTGCTGACCGGGAGACAACCCGATGAAAATTTTTTACTTTTCTGTTTTGTGTCGAGTCTGTCAGACCTGCAGAAGATGCGGCGCATCTCCATCATAAGATGCGACGCATCACCTGCACTGGTCATATCTTATTTCATTTTCTGCATTTTTATTTTTGACTTTAAAACTTTCTGTCAGTTTATTTAATGCGGCGCATCCCTGGTTAAGGATGCGACGCATCTTTTATTCTGATTCGTATTTATTCCAGGCTCGATACGGCGTATCTTCTTCCATAAGATACGGCGTATCGACTGACCTGATGATTTACGGTTTAATTTTTTAGGTTTTATTTTTACTAACTACTAATGTATTATGCAAGTTTGAACCTTCTTAACTCAGGTGTGTTAAAGTCTAAATGGTATTATAGATTCCTGCATTTTTTTGTGGATACATCATCTATGAAGCTTAAACGTTCTAATCCACAAGAAAGTTGATATTTGCTCTTATACGAATAATGGAGGATCATACCGAGCAAATCTCAGGGGAGTTTTTCTGTTCTAACTCTTTTATTTTCCAGTTTTTAACGTTTGACACAAACAACGAGGACGTTGTTTAACTTAAGTGGGGGGATGGAGAATTAGAACACTTACTTGTCATAAACTTTTTCAAAATATGCTTAAAATGCGCTTAATATATCAAAATTTAAAATTTTTTAGCATGTTTTTGTTTAAAGTCTAAATTACATAACCGCACACATAACTCTATTCTTTCAAAAAAATTAAAACTTTAGTGTGCTGGTGACTTGTAAACTTTAGAACTTGGCTTGTATACTATTCGAGACCACCATAATGAGTATTATCTATATAATTGGAGTGACTTGTCTAAATTGGTAAATTTCTAGGATTACACCCAAATAGCCTTTATATGTTATGTGATATTAACTAACTACACTGGTTAGTTAACCCCGTATAAACCCTTTGTTTACTCTCACTTTTAGAGTAAGATACCCCTAGAAAAACCCTCAGAGCCATTCCTTTCGTTTCTTACACCTTTGTTATAATGTTTCGATATACCCTTACACCTTAGCCTACCCTGTAGATTAAAATCCGTGGTTAATTGCTTTAGGCAAAGTGTGTTTCCTTACATTACCTGTGTTCGCGTGCGTAATTCATTATCTTTGGTTAGGTCGGGAAATTGCACAATGCAATTGGTATGAAAGTAAATATTGTATAACTTTTAGTTTATTTTTCGTGTGTTTGCTACTTTCACTATTACAGTTATTTCTGAAAGTATGAAGAGTATGGAAAAATTATCCGGAAAAATAGTGATAGAAAAGTTGTGAAATTTTACACATATATGTTGATGTCAAAAAAAAAAAAAAAATGAAAAGTTGGAAGTTTGTTTTAACCAACTTATGTAAAGTTTTGTATTAAGTGGGAGATATCACCACTATTTGTTGTTGTATATTATATTTATGGATTGAATGGGAGTTGGCCGTTATGGGAACGCCAACTAAGGTTATTCTTTGATTGAGATTTTGTTGAGTATAATTCGTGTCTACCTAAAGCGTGTGTTTCAAGTGTTAAAGCGTGAGTTATTCAATGATATGAGTCTTATTCATGGGATGGTTGGGAAAGTGATTAACCACACTTAGGATTTTAATTTATCTGTTTTGTTTATTTTTTATTTTACACCAATTTGTATCCCAAATATTATCCATACCCTATATCATTCTTCATCCAAACCTTTGATTTATTGAGATTAGGGATTTGAGCAATCTTAAGTATCGTAGTCGTGGATTCGGCAATGTATTTATGATTTTGTCGCCCTTTTTGATATAATATTATTGGTGAAGATTACTTGGTCCTATCTTTAGCTTATTCGAGTTAAGGATTTGAGCAATTGCAAGTATCGTGGTCGTGGATTCGATCATGTATTTGTAATTTTGTCGCCTTTTCTGGAATGTGAGATCGATAGAGATTAAAAAGGATGATCAACCCTTAACCAACAAACCCTTTTTACCGCTTTAGACTTGTTACTCCTTGGCTTTAGTGGGGGAGATGCGTATACTTGCCAAGCCTATGATAGAATATTCGTCACGACTAAGCAACTAAACGATTTAGAATTGTTTTACATTAAAAATTATTTTGGTTTCTACTTCGTTAAGTGTTTGGTTGTGTGTTAGAAATGAAGCTGAGCGATATTTACGTGAATTGGAGTAGACAACTAGAATGCGTATAACGCAAGGACTGCTAATGTAATATTCAAATAGTTGTCATATGTAAGGCCTATAAATACCCCTCAAGTTTCCACTTGAGGGGTGTGAGAGTGTAACTTCATTTCCATATCAATAATATCTAGTTTTCCTCTCCACCTTCTCTCTACTTTCTCTCTCTAAAACCATGGCTTATTTCCACCAACCTCGACCTCCAAAACACGATTCTTGATCATATCAATTGGCATCAGAGCTAACCAGGGGCGAATCGTGAGGTTTTGAGGTGAAAAAGTGATTTTTGGGCGTGGTACTGTTCATCAGCTTCATTTGATCGAACGAGCAACTTTGATCGAAGCACATTGATCGAACGAGCTCATTTGATCGAACGAGCAGCTGTATAGTCGAACCAACTTGTTAGTCGAACGTACTTCATTGATCGAACCAAGTTCATCGAAGCAACCTTATCATCGAAGCAGCATGTCATCGAAGCACATCACTCAATCGAGCCAGATTGAGGTGATCCAATAACTATTTAGTCGAACGACTAAATAGTCGAACGAACTAGATAGTCGAACGAACTAGATAGTCGAACGACCAAATAGTCGAACGACTAAATAGTCGAACGAAGCATGTCTCAACCTGATCGAAGGAGCATATAGTCGAAGGAGGGTGTGATCGAAGGAGCATCTAGTCGAACGACTCATGTGATCGAACGACTCATCTAGTCGAAGGAGCTTCTAGTCGAACCATGTTTGTAGTCGAAGCATGATATAGTCGAACGACTACTTGACCGAAGGAGGATTCATCGAACCAATTCATTTGATCGAACCACTCATCCTTTTGATCGAATCACTCATCCTCTGATCGAACCAACAAACATTTGATCGAACCAACTCTCTTCGAACCAATTTGATCACACGAGCTTCTTGATTAACTAGCAACAACTCTAGTCGAACACGTTTGATCTAATCGAGCCAAATTATCCTAGTCAAACCAAGGTGATCTAGTCGAACGAGGAGTATGATCAAACGAGGACAATAACTTTCACGTAAATGTGAATATTCAAGAGTTTGTTGTAGAGTTTGCTGCGTTTGTAATGAGCAGAATACTCAAGAGCTTGTTGCGTTTGTTCTTTGAAGATTAAAGTAAGTTGAAGAGTTTGTTGGAAGTTTGATGTTGAAGTTTGATTGGAGATTGTTTTGAAGAGTTGATAACTTTTCACGTACATGTGAATTTATCAACCTTTCACGTGAAGATTGCATGAGATGCGTTTAACATCTGGTCAACATTGATGACGTGTGGTTTGCATGTGAGTTGTCTATATCCTTTTGCATGAGACGTGTTAAGTGCACGTGTGTTTACTTTCAAGATATTACAAGTTCTCATATTAAAAGGATATTGAGTATACGTGTAAAATTGCTCTTGATGTATATTATATTCAGTGATAGTGACTACTTTGTTACCCACATCAAAAGCAATGACTCTTTATATATTAAGTGATAAAGCTTTTGACGTGTATTATGTTTGACGTGTACTCATCAAGTGAGAAAGGTTTGCTTTTCGAGCCAAGTTCATTAATATTATTAGCCTTCATCCTCAAAACACCACGTATCGCTTAAACGATCCTGATCAAGAATCACAATCAAATGACAATGGCTAAATATTGATTGTTATCAACCGTGACTACAAGGATGATGATTCACTATTACTTATTTGAAGTTGAAGTGGAATATCTCGGGTACGTGTACTTAGTATCTTGAAGATATCGGGGTTGGTTGGATGCATGATTCTTTGAGATCCTTGTTTGGGCACTCATGGGAGCAGTGATTAAGACTTGAGCTATCTAGTTATACCTGATGTAAGGAGTTACGTTGTTGTGCTCACAGTGTATAGCTATCACTTTAAAGGAGTTACGTTGTAGTGCTCAAGTGTCACAAAAAGCTGTGGATAATTCGAGAGAAGTTCATATACAATTAAGGATGGTCGGATGGGTATATGATTCTACCTTTATTGAAATTCTCAGTATTGGTTCTTAGTCACACTATCGTGCAAGTTTAAGTCACAAGTCTGGGTTATTTTACTTCAGTTTCAAGTTCGTCATAGTGGGTTTTCTCTATCAGTAGTCACTACAAACAGCCGTTGTTGTTGATCCAAGAGGTTTGATAAGAGGTTGGTCTGAAGAGAATTGTAGAGAGAATAGTTATCGGCATCCACTCATGGGGTATTGATTTGTATGTTGCTTCTAGTTGATATGTCTATGTACACATATGTAGGATGAGTCCGAAAGATTGTCATCATCCTGGAGGGAGAAATGTGTATATCGGGGCTTTTATTGAAGAACTGGAAGCATTCTAAGTGAGTTGAAGATGTCGATATGATGCTCCCCAAACAAACCTGTGAAGAAGTTACAGATTATCAGTCTATGATCCATTTTCCGCTGTGCAAGAGACTGAAGACAATTTGGACAAAATTTCAGAAAAACTTCTTCTACAAGCATCAGGGCTATATCAAACGGGTTGTCAATTTGGGAGGGAGCATGTAAAAGAAATGGCCTACTAATTGGGAGGGAGTATTAACCCAATTAGATCATTACAGTGATTCTGCAAGTAATTCAAGCAAGCTGAGAAAGATACGAGAAGATCAAGAGCTGTGATGACATCCTCAAAAGGAAACTGCTCTACTTCAGCATTGCTTTTATCATTGTTATGTAATTGTTAGGAATCATTGTAACCAATTCACGTATATCTCCAGCTGGAGGGAGATTGTTAGAAATGAAGCTGAGCGATATTTACGTGAATTGGAGTAGACAACTAGAATGCGTATAACGCAAGGACTGCTAATGTAATATTCAAATAGTTGTCATATGTAAGGCCTATAAATACCCCTCAAGTTTCCACTTGAGGGGTGTGAGAGTGTAACTTCATTTCCATATCAATAATATCTAGTTTTCCTCTCCACATTCTCTCTACTTTCTCTCTCTAAAACCATGGCTTATTTCCACCAACCTCGACCTCCAGAACACGATTCTTGATCATATCATTGTGTGATTATGACAAAACGAATACGCGCTTAAATATATAAATAAATCCTAATATCTTTTAGGATACATTTTCATATGATTAATTCTAAGGTTTACTTGGGGACAAGTAAAGTTCAAGTGGGGGGATATTTGATGAACTCAAATAAGTACATTTTATTATCATCATTTATCCTATTTATTTGACTTGTTTTATTATATTATATATGAGAATCGATACATTAATGTTTACTTTAGTAATTCTCAGGTAAAAACAAACATTATGTGAAACTTGGCGATTTTGGATTAATTATGGAGCAAAACAAGCAAGATGTCAAAAGCCTACTGAAATCCAGAAGATCAAGCTCGTTCTACTCCAGATACGCCGCAATATACTTCTAACATACGGCGTATCACTATCAAGATTTCACCAGTTACAATCCAAGACAGCTAAAGTACATGCGCCGCATACAAAGATCAAGTTACGCCGCATCTGAAGACGGTGTAGGAATATTCCTGAATATATTAATCTTGGACCCCACGCGAAGTTAAGTCAATGCGCCGCATCTATCAACTCAATGCGCCGCATCGATCCCTCAGACAGAAACTATAAATACCCCAAGGTCAGACGAATTTCAAAGACTTTTTGCATAACCCTAGAGCCGAATTCAGACAACCAAGCAGCACAAGACACACCTAAATAAAGATACAAGAGCTGTAAGAAGGTCCTGCATGTATTCAATTCATTAAGTAGTTTTGTTTTATTGTATTAGTACGCTTTAATTCATCAGGATTGATGGGCTTGTGTCATGTGACTATGGAAGATCATGCACTCCCCTTAATATTGTTTTCCCATTAATTAAAGTTTATATGTTGATGTCTTTGGTGACTTTTATTAGTGCATTGATAACCTCTGTGTCTAGCTGAGTCTTGCTTGGGTCTCCATGCCCCTTCCTCGCCTATTTGTTTTAGCGTCTCTTGAATAAATAGGATAGACATAAGTAATCATTAAGGGTTTACTCGCCGATAAGATTAGAGCCAACGAGAAAGGTTTAATTATATACACTTCATATAAAACTAGCAATAAAACAAGTGACAAGCTACTTAATTATCAGGACAGGTCTTCTTATTGTCTCGAGTATCTATTTGTGTACGTGTGTGCTAATCGCTGATTCGTGCTCGTTAGTTTAGTTTACTACTTAATTATAACCAAACAGTGCCAGTCTCTCAGGCTGAAACCCCCCTTGCGTTAGATTAGGTTGTATAGCTAACTTAGGATATTAAAATACAGATTCGAATAACTAGATAATACGTTCCACTCTTAGTGATCGACACTCTACTTACCATTATATTCATACTGACCGGGTACACTGCTCGTTAAGTGTGTGTGTTATTGATAAGTCGGCTAAATATAAATTTAAAACTTGAGTAGGCATTAATACTGCTAAACCGCAACGACACATCACGCGCATCAGTGTGACTTGGCTTGAATGTGTGCAACTGTTTAATGATGCATTGATAGTATAATTTTAGGAGGTGACACCCCGTATACATTTTAGGAAGTGGCACTAGTATAACTTTTGGGAAGTGACACCCAGTATAGCTTTTGAAAAGTAGCACCCAGTACATGTAGATCTTTTATGTGTGATTCAAACATGATGTTCAGTTGTTGCAAGCTTGTGTTTCCTTAAGGGCTTACATATTTGATATCTTGCTCACTTTTGTCCACTTGATATTGTTCACAGCTTCGTGGGTTAACTTTCAAACCTACGAGCTCACCAACATTATGTTGACGTTTTCTAGTACCATTTTCAGGTTTATTGGAGTCAGACTAGTTGATACTTTGCCACCATGTTTTCAAGACAATAAGATTTCAAAAGAGACATGTTATACTTTCAAATATTTAGACGGGGATTGTTTTGTAAAAGTTGTAAACTATTGTTGTAAAAGTTTTAAGGTATGAATCTATGATATTATGCAATGTGCCTTTCTCAGTTACATCTCGTGTTTCCGCCATTGACGAGGTGTGACACGAAGCAATATCGTAAATAAGGTCATCAAATAAGTTTGAAGTATATAGACATTGAGGTCGTTATTTGCCCCCGCAACACCAAAATATACATGCCAAATCCACAAATCATATGATGCAGAGGCTTCAAGCATTAAAGTCGGGTATTTATGATCACGCCTTTTGAATTGCCCGTATAATGCCTTTGGACATTTTACTCATTCCAATGCGCACAATCAATGCTCCTGAGTATTTCCGAGAGTCACTATTTTCCTTCGTGCAATGCATATATATTTTGGATGTCATTAAAGTCGGGTGTTATTAAATACTCCTCTAAGTATAAAGTATGTATGCATTTAGTGAAATTTTGGAAACAATCACGTGAACAATGTTCACAAATTTGCAAGTGCTCATCAAATGCATCGGGTGTTGTGTTGTATGTCAATTGGCATATGGTCGTTGTTTTTTAAAAAAAATGAAGTATTTGAGAAGAGGTTCAGTATTACAATTGGTAACATCATTGACTATTTGTTTAAAAAGGTTTAAACTCATACGATACCTTCGGCTAAATTTCCTCTTCGAGTATTTAGGTGGATTGTTTTCGTCGCTAAAATAATCTTTCAAAAGCAGTTGTTCCGCAACCTCTTGTTCACGTGGTATCAGAGTCCTTGTGTGAGGACCCGAACTCTCGGCTTTATGATTAATCAAAGCTTGAAATTGTTCATAAGCTTGAAAAATCCGTGTATACTTAGTCGGATCGTCTTAAAAGTAAAAATCGTAATGATCATAGTTGGTAGTGAAAGTAATAAATGTATAATGTGATTAAGATATAAGTGTGTGTTAAAACGGTGAAAATACAGGATATTTATAGGATTTTAAAACATAAAAATAGTACTCCCTCCGTCTCAAAATTATTGTCAGGAGACAAAAATCACAAATTTTAATAAAAGTGGAACCACTATAAATCTCAACCACTCAAATATAATTTTTCCCCACTAAATTATCTTTTCTTACTTAAAATAGAAAGTGGATAATATTTTGAGATATCCCAAAAAGTAAATATGAACAATAATTTCGAGACGGAGAAAGTATTTTTTTAAACCCAACTTACATAGTTTGGAAAACACAATAAAAAAAATGAGAATGTAGCCATTGCATTTGGAAATAAATAAACGAATATAACAAGCGGTGGCCATACCACTTGTCCACATATCCATGATTTTCACTTTCTCTTTTGCATTTATTCTCTCTTTTATTTATGTGTGGAAGTTGTCAAATCGTATGTAAATTATATTCTCTTTTTAACCGAATATACCATTTTTTTAGTGTTCTTATTCTTTGTACGGTTTTCACTTTAGTTGCTTTTATTCGCAATTTTTAAGATTGTGGAAAAGAAGAATGTTGAATATGTGAGGATGGATAGGGATGCTAAATATTGTGTGTTACAAATAATAACATATATCTAATATACTTGATGTACAATTTTTAGATACAATTTCGACTAGGAAATGGTATTTTTCTATTAGTGACTGGCCGGTTAGCTAAAAGTTTCTTGGCTCTGCGCAAAGACGGATAACGCGAGGAACAATGCTGATGGCTCGCGCAATAGGCCGAAAAAAATGAAGGTCATAACGCACCATACCTAGTGCTCTAAAAGCTTAGGGTGCTCAAGCCTATAAATAAGTTTTCAAAAACTACAAGAATCATATTTTACTTGTTTAAAATTACATTCAGGCATTTAGCTACAACTACCAGCTCTAACTAACCCCGCTAAATACACATAACAGGATAATATTTTCATATATAAATTTACAAAAAGTTATAAGCTATTAGTTGTATAAAACATATAAATAAAAAAAGAAAAAAAAAAAAAAAAAAAACATATTCTAGAACTCAAATTTTCACTTGCATGTTTGTTTTGTGAATTGTAAGTTTGTAACTTGTAAGTGGCAATATACAGTTTACTAGGTGTTACTTTCTTAAGAGATTGAGATTCAAGTCTCACTTGAGACAAAATGTTATCAATCATGTTTTGGGGGCAGTAATATAATTTATCATCAAATTTTACCATCAACTGTAAATTGCTTTCCTAAATCGAATTGCCCCCAAGTTTGCAGTTCAATTAGCTTCGGCCTGATAAATACTAATTGAAGTAGTCATTTACATATTATATTAGGCACTAAAATGAGTTCAATTACAAATGCACAAATATCAAACACGGGACATTCAGAACAAACCTTATTAGAAAAAGAGAGTTGAAATGTACAGTTCACCTTGAGTTGACACATTATTTTCAATGCTAATGATGTCAAGCAAACCAACGATGTGTAGAAAGCTAATTTATATACTCAACTTTTCATTTTTTAAACAGAATGAATGAAAGCTAATTATTCAGTGCAACACCCGCTACATCATATGAAGCACCTTATTCAGTGCAACAACTGGAGGATCATAACTAAACCGAATGAATGAAAGTTAATTTATATACTCAACTTTTCATTTTTTTTTTCACTTTGTTGTTAAAGATGTATTTAATTAGTGTTTTTGACTTATGTCATGCTTCAATGCATGTGAGCAGCTCTGTTACATTCATTTCAAAATCCCTGCTCACTAGAGGATCCTTGTTGTACATGTTATTCCTCATTGTCTACAAGTAAATAGAAATTCGTTGGTGTTTGTAGACAATGAAGAAAAACAAGTACAACAAGGATCCGAGCAAAATAGATTTCAATCTTGTCAGACTTAGATATTTAAGAATCATGTAACATGAAACACAACATACTTATAACAGACAACGATTAGATTATTTACTTAGCATACTCAAGCTATCAAAATAAACAAACCTCAACATACATGCAGTACTGAGTCTACTGACACAGATTTCAAATAAGAGAAGATTGGTTTGTGTGAAAAAGAGATGTGTGACTGCGAATGGTAAGAAAATAGGGATTAGGGTATGAGAAATATTAGGGTAGTGTTAGTTATATAGTGATTAATTATTAGGGTTAGGATTATCAGATTAGTGGGCTATAATTTGGACTCTTATTCGAAAAATTGGTTTAAGTATAGTTGGGCTTTTATTGGATCCGAAAATTTGGGCAATTTTTTGGACTTTGTTGTTTGTTTAAGGGTTAAGTGTTTTCAGTGTGTTATTAAGTGAAATTCTTAATATAATAGTTGGTCTACGGGCTTCGATAATCCAATAGTGGTTATAAGTTTGGGTTGAAATCGGGAACAAAAAATGGAAATATAGGTAGCCTTATTACCCAAGTAGGTCGTTGAAGTAGTATAGCAAAAAAAAAAAAAAAAAAAAAAAAAAAAAAACAAAAAAAACTAATGTGGCAGTGAGATGTTAGTCACTCTCCTTCCTTATTACGTACAAGTTTACAGCTAGTCTTATGAAAAATTTTAAACACATGATAAACAAAATAAACCTCCAATAAAAATATTATTTGCTTTTTTATTAATAAAATGCCTAATACTCTCACAAAAACAAAGAATATTTTAGATAATAACATTATAAGCCTCATACTAATAAACAAAGTATAAACCATCGTATGACACACATAGTAAACCACACAGTTATTCACCATATTAATTATTACATAAATAATTTTAACACATATATAAAGAATAAATTTGCTCATAAAGAATTGCCATTTTTTAAATTCCATCAAGAAAGTATCATACGAGCATATGAAAGGGATAGAGTGATTATAAGAGTGTGTTTGAGATTTGGTTTAGATCAAAAGAAAGGAGAAAAATTATTTGTGTAGTAGTCTGTGTTGCAGACGTAAACCAGCTGACATCGTTTACATTTGTATACCATGCAGAAAAAAATTAAAGTGTTGTTCTATACAGTTAGAAGCCTTTAATTTTCATCTAAAACCGTAAATTTATGACTCCCTGATCGATGTGATGTTGTAGATCAAATACATTAACTTTGGCATCAAATATTATTACATGAAAGAGCATAAAACAAACCAACTCAGAACAAAATGTTGCAAAATACTAAAATAACATATTTGAAAATCGAAAAAAATGCACTATCTTGGAAACCAATTTAGTTTGCACTCAAAGTAATAACGACCAGTGAGTGTTTCAAGAACCCTTTCCCAAGAACCTGTTAGAGCTTTCCATTTTCCATTATGAGGATTTTTCACCATAACATCTTTTAGATCGTTCATTTTCCCTTTCATCATCTTCCTTATCGCTAGCTTCTCGCACTTTATGTAACTCGGACGACATATCGAGAAAAATGCATCAAAGAATCGTGAGTGCTTCCACGAGTCATACGTGACAAGTGAAAGTTGAACATCCGTAACTGAAACCGAGACCCTTCTTCTTAGATCATTGACATCGATGTCCAAAGGCACTAGTTCATAATTGTCGTCATTTATTATGTTAATGCCAAACTTGCTTGATAAATTGAGTGCTTTCCTCATCTTGAGAAAGTATGAACGATCCATAGGTTCCATTAAATTAAGAGTAAGCTTAATTTGCTCGGGAGCAATGGCTGGAAAAGTGAGACCAGGTATGAGAATGCCATCATACATGAAAGAAATTAATCTCGGAGCGTTAACTTGTATATTGACCGGCCCGTGTCCAGAAGAAGATTTTGTAGCCAACACTTTTAATGTCAAGCACTTGAGCGAAACACTAGTGATAACCATGTTTTTGAGCCCCCAATTCCGAAATCCGAGAGTCAAACTCTTGAGCAAAGGAAATTTGGATTTAACTATGTTAAAAAACTGTTTGTTTATCATCACACCATGTATGTGTAATTGTGTCACACTTTCTAATGAATCCATTTGAAATGGTAAAGGCTCCCACCTGCCCCACAGTGAGATGTAACAAAAGGTGCGAAGACTTGGTACATTGTTAATCTCCAAAATATTGATATCGTGACCCTTGTTTGTTGAGATATCCAATTCGTGAAGACGAAGAAGGTCTTTGACCTTAACATTCTTAAAGCCCTCACAACGCAAAAGTTTAATCCTCTCGAGTAAGCTACAAGAAGATAATAAGTTATGAAGTACGTCTTCAGTTATAATGACATCATGTAATTCCAGTACACGTAGAGAAACACAGTTAATCACAGGATTGGTACAAATTCGTAGTTGATAGCTTTGGAGATTATGAGCCTTTGTTACATTTATTGTATTGAGGTTTTGACTAGAGAATAACTCATTTGGCAATGTAAGTGAATCATCAATGAAAATCCCCATATTAAGTGAAAGCTCTTTGAAACAAGTTTTGGAAACTACTTGCTGAATCCATCTTTTAGCAAGAGAAGGCAACTCCTCTTGGTTGTCTCTAATAATGCTTAACTGAAGATGAAAAGATTCGATTGGTATGTTGTCTCGGTGATACCTTTGCAGAGTACGGTCAATCAGCTTCTGGTATGTTTCGTTACGAGGGTCAGGATGAAAAAATCTGAGGGTAGGGGTGGTAGACCAAGCGTGTAGCCATGACTTGGACAAGATGCAAGCGTGTGCAGCTTCTTTTAAAGGCAACAACGATTGTATACGTTGAATCAACTCCACCGGAACATCTTTCGGTTGAGGGATTGTAGTCATTTTCTCCATTTCCATATATCAACCTCTTCTTTTCCTTAGATCAGAAGTCCTATAATAAATATCCTAGAACTGACCAATAATGACATTAAACGAAAAACTATGAAACTATATATACACAATAAATATATCACACACAATGCATATATAAGTTCAAACTTGAACCCCGGATGACAAAAAAACCCGAACTAATTGGGGCGGGGCGGGGCATGCTAATCGGGTTACGGGGTGGGTTTGAGGATTAAAAGGGGGATTTTAATCGGGTTTGAGGCGGGAACGGGGAATCCTCGCCCCGCCCGATTAATATATACACATATACAAATATATCTATACCTACATAGTATTTTGTTAGTATTTACGTAATAAAAAAATATTACCCTAATATTGTTAGTTTTTTAATATTTGTAAGAATGCAAAATTGTGATTATAGAAACTCGTTAATTGTCATATTTTTAAGTTTTAATTTTTGGCGGTGTAATTTATCATTATTTATATATAATACTATTGCTGAAAACTTAATAAGGCTTGATTGTAATTGATTATTAATAGGTTCGTTATTGGTAACATATAAAAATAACAATAAATGTGAAATAGTGCGGCTTTGGTTGAGAATTGCACCCAAAGAGGACACCTCGATAAGATCCCCGATTAATACGGGGCGGGTTTGGGGGACCATCATGCCCCAACAGGGCGCCCCGATTAGATCCCCAATGGGGATCGAGGCGGTTTTGGGGACAACTTTGGTAATCGGGCTTGGGGATGGGGATGGCTGCCCCGCCCCAAACCCGCCCCGTTGCCATCCCTACCCCCAACCGCTTAATTATATGGCTAGACTACAAGGCCTTTGATACACTCGAATTAAACCCTTAGTTAAGCATATTTTGGTTAGCCTAAAGCGACTGTAATCTACATAAAATATAATTTTATGAAATTCACAATACCCTTCTAATCTAATCTACATAAGGTTAAAATAAAAAAGAAATCCTCTTACCTTGAAATCGAGAGTCGTCTGCTAATTCTCTCTTGGAAAATTATATAACCTTATTTTTGGCTAACGACTGATATTTATATAAAACTTACATTCATAATTTACAAAACGGTATCTCACACTTTTACTTACTTTTTCTTTTTTGCCCAAGTCAACTTATACCCAAATTTGACATGGCTAATGAAAAATAACGAGAATAATATAACTTCGCGCTATGTTTTATGCTAAAAAAATTAAATCGATTTAAAATAAATATTTTTACATAAATGTGAAATGTATTTATACTCTCATGCGTTGTAGAGGTTCTAAAAACACATACGGTGCAATCTCGCCACTGCCCTTCGCCGTCCAGGTGGCATCACGCCACAACTCGCCACTGCACCGGAGGTGCTTATTTTTTTCCGCCACCTTAAGCCTCGCCGACTGCAAGACGAGGCAAAATCTCTGAAAACCTTTTTTTTTTTTTTTTTTTTTTTTTTTTTGACTTTGATTCTTAACTGGGTTTTTGTGTTTTGTGTGTTTATTTGCAAGTTTTGTTTTGTTGTAGGTTTGTTTTTTTTTTTTTTTTGGTGTTTGCATGCGGCAGGAAGGAAGAAGGAAAGGGGAAGAAGATGACTCTAGTGTTTTTTTTTTGCAAGCCCATTAACACAAAAAGTCCTATTATTCTAGAGCCCATTAAGAAGATTTGTTTTTTGTTTTTTTGTTTTTTTTTTTTGTTTTAATAATTATTTTGTAACTTCAAAAAAAAATGTTATTTGTATTATTTGAATGAAATGAATTTAGTTTATTTGGAAATTTGAATAAAAAAAATAAAGTTGTAAGTGGTGGGCCCCAAATGAGTAAGTTGTGGCTAGTTGTTAGTAAAGGGGTTAGTTGTGGAGGTTTGTTAAAGTGATGTGGCACACGATGGGCCCCAAATGAGGAGCTTTGGTTGCTCACTGCACCTTGTGCTCTAAACACACATACATTTGAATTTTTAAATTGAAAAGAACAATTATAAGTTAGTTATGAAAATGTAACTTTCAAATGAGGCAATGCCACTCACTTATGGCTTGTTATGAGAAACCGTCTTAAAACTCATGATCGAATGAGGCAATAGGATGTAGGAAGCGATGTTGACCTTAACCAGCTTCGTTGTTCATTATGCAAGAATCAACCCGACTCTCATGCTCACCTTTTTTTTTGAATGTCCATATTCGTTACAGGTTTGGTTTCATGTTTTGCATAGGGCTGAAATTCAGTTTGCATCGGCTAAATGGAGTGATATAATGGCTTGGTTAATACCCATATCCAAACGAAACAATGCAGAAATTATTGTGGCTCGGCTTATCTTGGCTGCAATTTCTTACTTCGTTTGGCAAGAGAGGAATAACCGAGTGCATGGAAAGGACGAGAGGAATATCGACCAACTGTCTTGTTAATACAAATATCGTCCTAAAAACGTTATTTATATTTTACGATCTTTGCTTAATTTTGTTATTGACAAATACAAAGTTTATCTTTAAGCAAATTAAAGCATAAATATAAGAATAAGCCTTTTACATTTATAGTGATAAGTCTTTTAAAAACACATTTACGCATTACAAGTCTACTAGGGATAACATTACATACATTTACAAGTTTATTCCTTAAAATAGAAACTTTATTTTTTAAATATTAGGATGACATCATGGCATGCATCATGAACATAATCTTAGAAAGATTTTGAGATATTTTGTTTAGATCTTCAAGCCAAATAGTTGACATTTGAAGATATGGAAAGATTGTGCAAGATTTGGAAAGATATGGAGATCTCTTAGCTAGCCTGACATGGCGGATCCAAATCCATACAAGGGCGGTGATCCGTGGTGAAAGTACGTATATAAAAAAAATACCAAACGGATACACGTGAATAAAGACAAATCAACCCTTTAGGGAAAAGGCTAACTTGCAAAAACTCACGTTTGTGATATGTGTGATACCAGGTAAGTGATTACCCGGGTCGTGTCCCAGCGAGGTGTGAATGGGCAATCGTTTGAGGTTTGGAATTAGAGTGACTGATGATATGAAATTTTTGCTTTTTTAATTCTAATCTAATTAAATAATGAGAAACAAATTCTCACTAGAAAATTAAGATTAACACAATTTATATATAAAAAACGCGAAACGGGAATTCTAAAAAGGGGATTAAAAAGTGAAATCTATAAAAACAAATCCTACAAGTTCCAAATTATTTTTCCTAAGTTATAAATAACAAAAGAAAATTTTAGAAAAAAGATTTATATTTTTCTGACTTTTATATTTTTTATTATGAATTAAAAACTAAATGTAAAAGAAAAATTAATTAAAAATACTAAAACTGTTCTGAAAATTCTGAAAATTTTTGTGAAATAACTTAATGTTAAAACAAGCCTAGGAAAAATATAAAAAAGGTGCCAGCTTATTCTAATAAGCTGTAATAAGCTAAAAAGCTACGGATAGCTTATATTAAAAAGTAGGTTAAGTATTAAATGTTGTAGAGCCTAACTGAAAAAGACCCAAGGGAAGAGTGGTTGAGTGTGTGTGTGTTTAGTCCAGAGACCAGGGTTCGAATCCCACTCCTGACCTTTTGCTTTTATTTTATTTTTTTGATTTTTATTATAGAAACTGATTAAGCACAATGAGATAAGCAAATTTGATAACTAGCACTTATTTTGAAAACTTCAAATAAGCTCAGAAATCAGCTATGTTTTGTTGATCAGTGGGTAGAAATGGATTAAGCCCAAGGTTATAGCTAAAATGCTGAAAAGCTATGTAATAAGCTAAAGACAAACTTGAAATAAGCTGAGCAAGTAATAATAAGCTAGAATGAACACTGAATAAGCACAATAACTCAGAAATAAGCACTGATTAATCACAAATAAGCCAAAAATTGAACTGATGCACAGGGAAACTATTTGATTTCTAGGCAATTTTGAGCTTAATTTAAAGCACTTAAATGATTACTAATCTCCACAAAAACTGATGATTCTTAAAATTCACCTACTGAGGATCACATAAAACCAAAAATCAGGCTAAGGGAAGCTTATTTGTTGCTTATGAATAAGCTGAGAAAGTGGCTTGTTCAAAGCAAGTATACACTGAGCAATCAGTGTATGCTTGTGAGAATAGGGAAATTTTGAGCTTATTTTTTAGCTCAATTAAGCTAAGCTATGGGCTGGAAATGGAAATAAGCAAAGATTACCTAGCAAACTACTAAGAAACCAAAAATCAAATCTCGGATTAACACAATTAAGCACTTAATATGGTTAGAAAATCTTGTGAAGACCTGCATATGTGGATTCCTTGTGCAGACTTGTGCAGATGTGCACAAATCAATTGAGATTAAACCAACTCTTGTGTACTAACTAAATGGACTTAAAGTTATCAAAATCATTGAGCAAATAAGCTCAGGCTTATTAAGAGCTTATTTGGGCATATCAGACTTCAAAAATGGACCTACTAACTGAAATCCTCAAAACAACTTAAAGCAGTTAATCACCTCCTAAAATCAGCTTATATGGACTCAAATAAGATTAATCAAAGTTGACAAAGTGGTAATTGAACAGTAAAATTGAGGTTTGACCTATTTTCAACTCTGATCCAAACAACCCTTTTGGTGGACTGATATGGATTTTCAAATGAACAGGCAATTTTTAAGCTAATGTATGGAAGAAAGCTTAACCGATAGTTGTAATAGGCATTAAAAAGAATTTATCTAATAAAAATAAGCACTGAGATAAGCTCTTGTTTAACTAAGCTATTTTTGGCTTTTTTAAGGTTTTTAAGTAAAACTAATAACAAGTAGGAGATAAACTGATAATAACAACTAAAAAGCAATATTAAACTAAGATAAGAAAATAAAATCAGGAAATAAGCAAAAATTAAGCAAATGGACAATAGAACATGAAAATGTGAAATTGCTTACAACTGTCTTGGCTTATAACACAGTGAACTAGTGAACAGAACACAACTAGCTTGTCAATGACAAGCTAGAAAACCTAATTCAGCTTTTCTTGATGGCTTATCTCACCAGAACTGCTTATTTGGTCCTTCTTTGACTTTCATTGACTTTCTTGATAATTTGAAATTAAGAACTGCTTATCACTATATAAGCTTACAAAAAGCTATGATAAGCTTGTATAAGCTTATAGCAAGGGTGGGGAATGTTTGTGATTGATTCTTAATATGACTAGAGCTTATTTCAACTTAACAGACAATTTGAAACTTAGCAATACTGACAAGGAGTATAAGAGTGCTTGAAATTAGATTAATAAGATTGAATTTAACTTGAATTAACAACTGAAGCTTGAAATTACAAAATTACAAATACTGAATATGAAATACGATTATTGCTAAATTAACTACTTGCCTCATTAGGCTACAAAGTGTTCTATTTATACTAAAATAAAGTGGGATGTGTCTCTTATCTTCCTCTGAGCAATTTCTGACCCTTGGATTAGCTTGAGATCATCTCAGCCATTTAAACCACTTTTGGCGCCAAAAAGGAGATAGAGGAAAAATCCACTATCTCTGATAACTTGAAATGGGGAAGAAGCATTAATTGCTTTTGGCTTGTTAGGTGGAGTGGGATAGGAGGAGGGGGTGGGTGTTGCAGAGAAACCTGTGGGTGAGGGTGGTATGGTTTTGGCGGGGTGGTATTGAAGAAGAAGGATTTGACCGAAGGTCAAACCTTCTGGTTAACTAAGGGGTCGGGTTATTATTGGGATTGGGCTTATTTTAGATGGTATTGGGAAATTTAGGATTGGGCTTGGGTTTAGTTAAGGATTGGATTGGGTTTATTTTTAGGATTGGGTTGGCTGGGTTTAGTGATTAGGATTAGATTTGGATTTTAGGTTTAATCTTAGGGACCAAAGTTGTAATAATCTGAAAATCCAAGGACTAAAGTTTCCAAAAATCAAAACTAATTCCAGGGACCATTTGTGTCATTTTGGTATTTTGGGGGTTGACTTTGACTCTGTCTTTGACTTTCGTCTTCACTTGATCAATTGTACAATTGTTGTCGAGTCGATCCAAAAATGCTTGTTTTTTTGTTCCGTTTTCAATCCTTCAGTACCTGAAACACATAAAACACAAACCAAGGATATCTGCAGTATAATTCAGGTGTTTTAGGTCATTTTAGTGTCTATTATAGGTATAAAATGATGAGTATTTACACACTCATCAGGCGGATCCAATTTTTGGGATCCGCCAACTGTTGGATCAGTTTGCCTATAAATAACAAGCTGATCATTTGGGCATTTTTATCACTCATATAGCTTAAATACATACTCATTCATTTACATATCACTAACCCATATCATTCTTTCATTTCATTGATCTTTCCTTTTGTAGCAAAGAAGATCACAGCATATAAGGATCAACCTTCTGTTGTTATCCTTTTAGTATAGAGTCTGTGTGATTTTGTTTTAGTTCACACATCATTGTTTGTATCATTTATTCAGTAGAGTTTGGTTAGTGTTTTAGTCCATAAAACACAAAGAGTGTCGGGAGTGGTTGTACCCTTGTGAAAGAACCAACGGGAGTGGTTGTACCCTTGTAAAGAACCCGGTGTTTAGCTTAGTACCGGATAAAGAGTAAGCGACGTGTAAAGGTTTTCTCCGCCTAGAAGGGAGCTTGTTTCTTAGTGAAGAAAAACTCTCGAGTTAGAGGCTCGAGGAGTGGAGTAGGGCAAGGAAGAGAGTCCTTGTAGCCGAACCACTATAAACATCTGTGTTGTGTGGTTTGATCTTTCCTCTCTTTACTTCTTTACTTATATTACTTGTTTGTGTGCTTGATTGTTCACTTTACTTTAAAATCACATTAAGTATACAAAGCGAATTAATTTTAAAACGGTAAAAACTATTCAACCCCCCTTCTAGTTTTCCACAATTGGTACCAGAGCGGTGTTACTCAAGATTTTCAAAATATATTGTATTTTAAAAACTTGAAACGATCAATGGATTTTGAAAACTTTAAAGAAGGGCAATCTATGCAAAGACCACCACTATTTGAACCAAATTGTTTCATATATTAGAAAAATCGCTTTGAGACATATGTGAAGTCAAAGGACATAGATCTGTGGTATATTATTGTAAAGGGTGATTACAAGCCCATAAGTAATGATATTTCAGGTGGTCGGGATGTAGGTACTTCTTTTATTCGTCACAGTGATATGATGAGCAAAAGAGGTTGATTGTCAAAAATAATGAAGCCAAAATGATGCTTTACAATGCCTTACCTAAGAAAGAATATGAAAGAGTTTTTATGTGTAAAACGGCTAAAGATATTTGGCAATCACTAATTATCACTTATCAAGGGAACTCACAAGTCAAAGATAACAAAATTGATCTTCTTGTTCAACAATATGAACAATTTGTTATCTCTGAAGATGAGACCATTGATAGTGCGTTTGCTAGGTTTAATACTATTATTACATCTCTTAAAGCTCTTGACGAATCTTTTTCTAGTAAGAATTTTGTCAGGAAATTTCTAAGAACACTCCACCCGAAGTGGAGAGCAAAGGTGACAGCTATTGAAGAATCCAAGGATCTTTCAAGCATGACACTGGATGAGCTCATAGGAAATCTCAAAGTTCAGGAAATGGTGATGGAAAAAGACTCAGAAATTGTTAAAGGCAAGAAGGAGAAAATGAAGTCCATTGCCTTGAAAGCTAGAGTTGAGTCAAGTGATGATGAAGAGTCTTGTTCTAGTAGCGAAGACGAAGAATATGCCATGGCCGTAAGAGATTTCAAGAAATTCTTCAGGAGACGAGGAAAGTTCGTTAGACCACCTCGTGAAGAAAAGAAATCCTTCCGAAAAGACCGTGATGATAGGAAAGGAAAGGTAGACAGGAAGTGTTATAGGTGTGGTGATTCTAGTCACTTAATAGGAGAATGTCCAAAGCCTCCAAAGAACAAGTCTCAAATAGCCTTTGTCAGTGGAGCTTGGAGTGATAGTGAAGGAGATGACGACGAGCCTAAGAACGACGAAGTTGCTCTCATGGCTCATGACACAGAAGAGGTACATTCTGACTCGTCATACTCTTCTGTAGATGATGAAACCTTAGAAGTAGAATATAACAAATTGTGTGAAATTACCCTTAAAATCATAAACAAGAATAAATTCTTAAAAACCAAAACAACACTTTTAGAAAACGAAGTTCATTGGTTAAAAGAAAAGGAGATAAGAATAGAAAAGGGTAAAAGTGTTAAAGAAACATGTGTGTCGTGTCAGGAACTTAAGTTAGAACTAGAAACACTTAAGTCAACACAGGAAGAAATTATCAAACAAAATTCTAAGTTTAAAAAATTTGATAAAAATATAAACTGTATAGATGAGATAACGAAGATGCAAAAATTACCTCATGATAAAACCGGACTAGGTTTTATGAAACTAGGAAGCTTAAGTGAGTTTAAGAAACAAACTGTGAAAGAAAAAGAAACTGTTCCAACTGAGTCAGACACCCACGGATCCGACGGATCCAAAATTTTGGATTCGCCAGTTGTACCCAAGGGATCCGCGGGTACTGTTGATGAACAGAAGGTTCTTAAAACGAATCGTACTGAATTTGTTAAGGTCACTAGAAAACCTAGCACTAGTACAACTATTAACAAACAAAAACCATCAGTCTCTATAGGAAAAGGCCAAGTTAGAAATGAGTATAGAGTTAAAACGATTCACCAAACACCTAAAACCAGTTTTCCCAAACACCCCTTTCCAAAGAGTAACTTTAACTCACAACATCATTATCAAAATAATTGGAACAAAAACATGTCTAGAAACTTTCAAGGTCCCAACTTCATGCCATGGAACACTTGTCCACCATTTCCATACATGAACCATGATAATGTTATGTTTAACCCAAACGGACCCATGAGATATTGGGGACCAAACGCTTGAGTTTTTCTTGAACTTAGGTGTGCTTGAAAGTTGAATTAGAACCTGATGAGTGGATTAAAGATAGTGGGTGTTCAAGACACATGACAGAAAACAAAAGCCTTTTCCCAAACTACCAAGTGTACGACGGAGGTAATGTCACATTCGGTAGCAAGCTTAAAAGTAAAATCATCAAAAAAAGTACGATTTCTCATGACTCTCTCACTATTGATGATGTTGCTCATGTAGATAACTTAGGATTTAACTTGCTTAGTATTAGTCAATTATGCCGCAAAAAGTATAACGTCCTTTTCAGTGAAAATGGAAGTAAAATACTTAAGGATGGCATAACCGTAGGAAAAGGTGTTTTGAAGAATAACGTTTGCATTATGAAACTAGACAAAACACCTAAAGACAAACTTTGTCTCACTTCTTTGGACGATAACTCAACTCTATGGCATCGACGCTTAGGTCATGCCAATATGAGGTTAATTCAACCCTTATCATCAAAGAAACTCATTAGGAACCTGCCTAAGTTGAAATATGACCAACAATTTTGTGATGCTTGCAAAATAGGAAAACAAGTTCATAATAGCCATAAGGCTAAAAACATGGTGTCTACATCTAGGTGTCTAGAATTATTGCATATGGATTTGTTTGCTCCATCCGCTATACAAAGTAACAGGGGAAACTTCTATACTTTGGTAATAGTAGATGATTACTCTAGGTATACATGGACTAAGTTTTTGAAAACTAAAAACGAAGCGTTTGATAAATTTGAAATCTTAAGTAAGAAAATTCAAAATCAAATAGGAAGTAACATAGTGTCAATAAGAAACGACCATGGTCGTGAATTTGACAATGAAATCCAATTTGAAGCTTTTTGTGATGCCAATGGCATAACTCATAATTTCTCAGCTCCTCGAACCCCTCAATCTAACGGTGTGGTAGAACGCAAAAATAGGACAATTCAAGAAATGACTAGAACCATGTTAAATGAACAAAACATACCTTAAAAGTATTGGTGTCACGCTGTAGATACATCCACATTGATGAACTCAAATAAGTACATTTTATTACCGTCATTTATCCTATTTATTTGACTTGTTTTATTATATTATCTGTGAGAACTGATACGTTAATGTTTACTTTTGTAATTCTCAGGTAAAAACAAGCATTTGGTGAAACTTGGCGATTTTGGACTAATTATGGAGCAAAACAAGCAAGAAGTTAAGAGTCTACTGAAATGTACAAGATCAAGACTATTCTGCTCCAGATACGCCGCATCTTACTTATTACATACGGCGCATCACTATCAAGATTTCACAAGATACGATCCAAGATACAAGAGGACATGCGCCGCATCTATAAATGGAGTTACGCCGCATCTTCTGGTGATGTACGAATATTCCTGAATATATTAATCTTGGACCCCACGCGAAGTTAAGTCAATGCGCCGCATCTACTTATTAGATGCGCCGCATCTTACCTCAGACAGAAACTATAAATACCCCAAAGTCAGACGACTTTAAAAGAGACTTTTGGTACGTACGATATTCGAAGGACAAAAGCCCTAGGCCGAATTCAGTCGAAGTAGCAGCACAAGACACACCTTGAACAAAGATACGAGAGCTGTAAGAAGGTCCTGCATGTATTCAATTCATTAAGTAGTTTTGTTTTATTGTATTAGTACACTTTAATTGATCAGGATTGATGGGCTTGTGTTATGTTATCATTCACTTCAACTCCCCTTAAAATTGCTTTCCCATTAATTAAAGTTTATATGTTGATGTCTTTGGTGACTTTTATTAGTGCATTGATAACCTCTGTGTCTAGCTGAGCATTGCTTGGGTCGCCATGCCCCTTCTTCGCCTATTTATTAGATCGCCTATGCATTCTATCGTCTGTAGAAAAGTAGGAAGAAAGATAAATGGGATAGTCATAAGTAATCATTAAGGGTTTACTCGCCGATAAGATTAGAACCAACGAGAAAGGACTTAATCTCGGTGCGTTGCATCGAACTATACACTTCATATAAAACTAGCAATAAAACAAGTGACAAGCTACTTAACTATCAGGACAGGTCTTCTTATTGTCTCGAGTATTTATCTGTGTACGTGTGTGCTATTCGCTGATTCGTGCCTATTAGTTAGTTTATTATTTAATTGCAACCAAATCGTACCAGTCTCTCAGGCTGAAACCCCCTTGCGTTAAATTAGGTTGTATAGCTAACTTAAGATATTAAAATACTGATTAGAATAACTAGATAATACGTTCCACTCTTAGTGATCAACACTCTACTTACCATTATATACATACTGACCGGGTACACTGCTCGTTAAAGTGTGTGTGTTATTGATAAGTCGGCTAAATATAAATTTAAAACTTGAATACTGCTAAAACCACAACGACATACCGTGGGTATAAATTAGAGCACTCGCACGCACGCATCACACATATATCCTAAATCGAGTCCTAATTAGACCATTTTTGAAAAAGACTCCATATGAGTTATATAGAGGCAAAAAACCTACTTTAGGATATTTTAGAGTGTTTGGAAGCAAGTGCTTCATTTTAAACACAAAGGATTATCTCACCAAGTTCGACCCAAAGTCGTATGAAGGTGTATTTCTAGGATATTCACAAACTAGTAAAGCATATATAGTTTTGAACAAAGAAACCTCAAAAGTCGAGGAATCATTGAACGTAACATTCGATGAAAGTCCACCTCCCTCTAAGACATCACCTTTGGTAGATGATGACTTAGTTGAAAGTCAAATGGTTGATAATCAGGAAAATATTGTAAGTGAGAAAGAAGATGAACCTGTAAAAAGAGAAATAGTTAATATCAAAGAAACCAAAAGTCATCTATTAGAAAACGTCATAAGAAAAATCAATGAAAGAACATTAAGGTCTAAAGCTCAAAATGAAAGTAACTTCTTTTTTTTTTTGTTTCAACAATTGAACCTAAAAATGTTAATGAAGCCATAAAAGATGAATCTTGGGTCATTGCGATGCAAGAGGAATTAAATCAATTTGTTAGGAATGACGTTTGGACATTAGTTCCACAACCTAAAAATCAAACCATAATCGGTACAAAATGGGTTTTTAGAAATAAAATGGATGAAAATGGCATAGTGCCTAGAAACAAAGCTAGGCTAGTAGTACAAGGCTACAATCAACAAGAAGGTACAGATTATGATGAGACTTTTGCACCCGTAGCTAGACTTGAGTCAATTAGGATATTACTTGCATATGCATGTGCACATGACTTTAAACTATTTCAAATGGATGTCAAAAGTGCATTTCTAAATGGTTTCATAAATGAGGAAGTATATGTAGCACAACCTCCCGGATTTGCCAATTTTGAAAAACCTAATCATGTCTACAAACTTAAGAAAGCATTATACGGACTTAAGCAAGCACCAAAAGCTTGGTATGATTGACTTAAGACCTTCCTAGTTGACCATAAGTATACCATGGGCCTAGTAGACAACACTCTCTTCACCAACAAAAAGGGATCACATATTATCATAGTCCAGATATATGTGGATGACATTATATTCGGTTCAACTTGTCAAGAGTTATGCGATGAATTCTCGAAAATCATGCATGATGAGTTTGAAATGAGTATGATGGGGGAACTAAACTTTTTCTTAGGTCTCCAAATAAAACAATTAGAAGATGGGATATTCTTCAACCAATTTAAGTATATCAAGGATATGCTTAAGAAATTTGGTCTTGAAGATTCTAAACCTATGAAAACACCAATGTCTCCCGAAACCAAACTCACCAAGGATGACGAAAGTGAATCCGTAGATAGCACTAAATATAGAGGGATGATTGGTAGTTTACTCTACCTAACGGCTAGTAGACCGGACATTATGTTTAGTGTTTGTCTATGTGCACGCTTTCAAGAAGATCCCAAAACATCCCATCTTGAAGCCGTTAAACGGATATTTAGGTACATAAAAGGCACTACACATCTAGGATTATGGTATCCCAAAGGGACGGGAATGGAAACCATAGTGTATGCCGACTCAGACCATTCTGGTGATTATGTTGATAGGAAAAGTACAAGCGGTATTTGTACTTTTGTAGGACATTGTCTCACCTCATGGTTTGCTAAGAAATAAACAGCCCTCTCCATATCAACAACTGAAGCCGAGTACGTGTCAGCAGGAAAAGCTTGCCAACAAGCACTGTGGATGAAACAAGCTCTCGTCGACTATGGAATTGTACTCAACGACATTCCCATTCTTTGTGACAACAATTGAGCTATCGATCTTAGCAAAAATCCAGTCCAACATGCTAGAACCAAACACATAGAAATACGTCACCACTTCCTACGTGATAATGTTCAGAAGGGAAATATCTCAATTGAGAAAGTTTCCTCAGAGGACAACATTGCCGATATCCTCACAAAACCTCTCAAGAGAGAACCTTTCAACTATCTTAGACTTGGTTTAGGATTAATGGAACCTAGTGAGTAGATTAAATATTAAATCGAACCTTAGATTAACCAAACGCAGGCAATACCAAAATTGGTGTTCTGATCCTGCGGATCCAACCGACAACAAGGGCGGATCCCTTGTTTTGGATCCGCCAGATCCGTGGCCTGTTGAGCCAATTTTCTGTTTATTTAATAAAGTTCCTGTACTATTCATCACACTTCCCAACACTCAAACACCTACTAGAACTCGACCCATAATTCACCAAACTCACAATTTAGGTCATCTTTCTCAACCAAATTGAGCTCTAAACATCACTGTAAGTATCCTTATCATGTATACATTCCTGATCTGCGTCTAGGATTTTTATTTCATTCACAAAACCAAAACTTGGGGTTTATGCATAATTCTTGAAAAATCATGAAGCATATTTACTAAATTGCATAACAAATCATGTTTTTCATAGTTAGGAATTGCATCTTGTAGTACATTATCATTATTCATCAAAAACCCCATGAGAAATTTTTGCTAAAATCTTCTCATGACTAGAAAAAACGGTTTTTGAACATTCTTCATACAAATACAAAAACGATATGTTTTAAACATCACTTGCATAATGTCTCTTGAATGCTAAAGGGAATACATAACTAATATGTATTTTCGGGTACATTCAAATGAAGCTACATTGAAGTAGGAGCATTTGGGTTATCTCTCGTTTTATCATAAAACTTGCATAAACAAAATTTTCATGCATCAAAAGGAGTCGAGATAACCGTACCTCCACATTGTCCCCATGTAGGCACACACTAGACACTTATACGTATTTTCGATAATTTCAACTAAACTATATATTTTTCTTGTCTAGGATAACTATGCCTCCCACAACTAATTATGATCACAAAAACACAATTAAATACCTTCCCAAACACCACAAAACTAAAGGTCTCACCGAAGCTCAAGTAAATATTTTTAAAGCACTAGAAAAATGATATGTCCATGAGGGTAGGGTTGTAGACCCCTCATTCTATGAAGGTACCATTCTCCGCGAGCAATTAGCCGCGATTCATTTCGATAGTCTTCTAGACATTGATGAGCCCATCATCCCGAGGTTCATTCTCGAGTTCTATGCTATTGTAGGACTTAGTTCTAATGATTATGGATACATGAATATCTATTTCAGAGTCAACGGGTTTCAATTCAATATTCCTTTAGATCAATTTGGAGATGTCTTATGAGTTCCAAATCAAGGAACTTGTTTCTATTCTGACAAGTGGTCGTTAACCATTCTAGAGTCTAACCTTGATCGTACGGAACCATATGCCACACCATTGATTTCAAAAGAAACCATTCGTGAGCATCTCTTTTTACCTAGGAATAACCAAACTAGGATGTATCAAGGTTGTCAAGTAGATAGAGACCCATTTGCCATTGAACTTAATGAACTTAAGCCTCAATTTAAGAAGCTTGAGGAAGTTTTAAGGGCAAATGTCATAAGCACAATAGGAAATAGAGACCACATCAATGCTAGCCTTTGCTACATGATGTATTGTGTGTCAAACCATCAACCGTTCAACCTTGCATACTATATCGCCAAGCGAATGGCCGATATTCCGGTTCAAGGTACCACCGCAATGCCCTACGGGATGCTTTTGACCCGTCTCTACAAAGGTTTTGCACCCATTCCTAGAAATGATTTAGGATTTGTTCCCGACTACACCGAGATTCCACACACCTTTGTTCCTTTAAGTGATCATAGGGTAGCGGTTGCAAAAGGCAAACATCAACATTCTCCTACATCATCATCATCATCAATGAGCGAAGATGATGGTTTGCCCAACTCTAGGATCTCTCCACCGGAGTACTTAAGTCAACTTCCACCAATCCCAAATGAATCGGCGGAATTTCAGCAAACCAAAGGAATGGTGAAGAACTTGGGGCGTTGGATCATGAAACTTCACAAGGGTTACAAGAAATTGAGCAAGAAGTTAAAGTGAACGGAGTGTTTGGTTTTAGACTTTATTAGACAATGATGTGTTGAACATGTATGTTTCTTAATACATTATGTTAGTACTTGACATATGTGTAAACTAACTTAACATTGCAGGGTGATAACACATGTTGTTATCAATTTTCCAAGATTAAGCCCCCGTTTAGCTTAACTTCCTTTATGGTAACATATTATGATCGGATTAATCTATGTGTATACGTGTGTTAGAATCTATATATTTAGTATATTTGTATCACATATTAGCTATTACATATGTTTTAGGAGATTTTTCGGGTTTTGACCGAGAAACGAAAAATTCGACATATGTTCTGTTAAGAAACTGACTTTCCATATGGCGGATTTCAAATTTTGGATCCGCCTAGTGTTTCCTTTGGCTCCGCCATTCCTGAACCTGCCAATTCGACGGCTCACCATCTTCTCTACATATCTCTTGTACCTTCTTAGCTACATTATCAATCTTAACCATGACAAAATCAAGTAACTCATCCACTAGCAGACCCCCAAAAAGAACTGCTCGTATTAGTGTTAAGCCTTGTTGCTTCATAAACTTAGCTAACTCATCAGAGGAGGAATCATCCCCTCTTAACATCTCTTCACCAATCGCAAATGAGAATTTTCTCAATCTTGCTACTCCAACACCATCTCACACCATTATCTCCACACCACCACCAACAATCACACTTGTTGCTACAACTCCACCGCCTGCCCCAACCCAACCTAGCAAATCACCTTCACCACCACATTCACCTCAACTACAGCCCTTGGAACTTTTTAGAACTCCACCTACATCACCACATCCATATCTTGATGACTTGGAAGACCTTCCACCAAGGTCAACCAATCCTCCACCCATGATCTTTGAAGGTCAAGAACCCATGCTTTTTCATCCGCTTTATCAGGATATCCACGGTCCTCTATACCGTGATGCACCACCACCTCAACCTCAAATACAAACTCTCTCACCCACATTCACACTAATTGCCATTGATGAGGCAATGTGGATAAATGAGCCACAAACCCAAGAAGAGATCAACGAGGAACTCGCCCGCCTCCATGCTCTCTATAATATGGTGGATTCCCGCCTTGATGAAGCGATGGATCTCCAAACCATCTTGATGAACTTCATCCCAACTCCACCATCATCTTACCAACAACCACCACCACCATCAAGCAACCAATCACCACCACCACAAAACAATGAGCCTACCCTTCCTCCCGGTTTTCCAAGACATGATTGCTCGCATTGCGAGAGGACCGCTCATTTGGCCCAAAGGACCAACATTTTAGTCCATGAGCTCCAAAATGAAATGAGGTTCATCTTGAACCACATTCTCGAGCGTCTCAATGCAATCTCTCATCCTCCTCAATAGGAGCTTCTTAAGTTTCCTCTTATAGGAACTTTTAGGATGTTGTTTTAGAATTTTTCTTTTTAGGATTTATTTTCTTTGTTTAAATGTAACATCATTTTTTCCAAGTAATGAATGTTATGTTTTTATGCTTGTGGGTGATCAACATTAAGCATATTATCTTATTTTAGAGTCAAATGGGTTGACCTTTCTTGTTTGGTTGACCATTGCATATGCATTTTGCTTCTTGATTGAAGTTGTTCATTACTAACTTTTCTTTTATAGCATCTCATACTCTTGAAATGTATACGTTGGTACTCTAGCAATGGGGAGTATACATCAAGGGGGAGCATATCATATTCTAACCATTTGTTTTGTAGGATCATACATCATATCCTTGGCACTCCATTTAGGGGGAGTATAAATCAAGGGGGAGCTTTAAAGTTCTCAAAATCGCATTCCGCTACGCATATCTTCTTTTTGTTTCGACAAAAAGGGGGAGAAAGGATTAAGTTCTCATCACTGTGAAACATCACAGTACATACTTTTTGCTTAAAATAGATTTTAAAACTTGCATAAACTAACTTAATCTATATTTTTAAAAGACTCATCCTTTATTTAAGTTCTTTACTTAAAAATACACTTTATGTTTTGTCATCAACAAAAAGGGGGAGATTGTTAATACAAATATCGTCCTAAAAACGTTATTTATATTTTACGATCTTTGCTTAATTTTGTTAATGACAAATACAAAGTTTATCTTTAAGCAAAAGCATAAATATAAGAATAAGCCTTTTACATTTATAGTGATAAGTCTTTTAAAAATACATTTACACATTACAAGTCTACTAGGGATAACATTACATACATTTACAAGTTTATTCCTTAAAATAGAAACTTTATTTTTTAAATATTAGGATGACATCATGGCATGCATCATGAACATAATCTTAGAAAGATTTTGAGATATTTTGTTTAGATCTTCAAGCCAAAGAGTTGACATTTGAAGATATGGAAAGATTGTGCAAGATTTGGAAAGATATGGAGATCTTTTAGCTGGCCTGACATGGCGGATCCAAATCCATACAAGGGCGGATCCAATTTTTGGGATCCGCCAGATCCGCCATGTAGGATCCCACGAAAATCCATTATGATAATCCTCATTTATTAAAGATAACCTCGAGTTATCATTTAACAAAACCCATTTTTACGAGGAAATTTAAAATTTTCTTTTCTTGATATATTATTTTCACCATGTCACGACATCACAACAATTACCAAATAACAACACTAGTACTCGACGTGCTTTACGAAACATAACTATTACATAAAAGTTAGTAGTTCACAAAAATCACCATTTACACTAATTATTATACTTCCTACCTACCTACAACTTATATTAATACAAACGTGTGAATAACTATAGAATCCAACAACAATGGACAAAACTCTAGATATTTTGGATGTCGGTAAAATAGGCTTAGCTGTCCATCAAAACACAGTAACATCAATAATTGTTCAAAATATGCATAGCTGTCCAAACCACAGTAACACCAAAGACTTCTATAGTCAACAAAAACGTGTGTATTTCTCCTATATTATACCTAACTCTCCCTCACCTCATTCACTTCCTATCCTAACTCTCTCTCACCTCACTCTCTCTCTAAGTTTTCCGACCCAAATTCGGCCACCACCAGCACACCGCCGCTCACCCTACTACACCACCAACATCAAAATGATCCTCTCACTCTCCCCATCACTCCCATGTACTCCACGCGCCAAGAAACTTCCCCAAGCACCACGTTAACAACCCCACAGCCACTTCTTTTGATGTTTTAAACCAAGATAAGAATAGATCGAAAGGTGTTTCAAGATATTATTTTGGTTCGAGGTCACCACGCGCCACCACAAGCCGCCATAGGCTGTCACCACAGCGCCACCGTCTTCCTCCTCCATCTTTCCTGCCTCTCGTCTTCTTTGGTATAACGGAATCGTATATTACTTATATTTTTTTATTTTTACCGATTATATTATTGTTATGTTTTCGTGGGTTTAACAACGAATTTAAATTGGTTTCTATTAATTTGCGACAATGAAATGGATTAAAAACCGGATTTACAATGACTGATGAAATGGTCTCGTGTGGTAAGATGTGACTGAAAATGGTGTTTGTTTTGACTACTCTTGGGTCTCGGTTCGGAAATGGCATAAATGGTAAGACTGTGGTTGAAATTTTGTGTTTATGGTTATTGTCGTTATTTGTTGTCTTGGAATATTGCCGTGTTGTGGCTACTCTTGGCGCACCAAAGAAAACCCAGGAGGGTTTGTTGTTCTCTGTTTGATGAAACGCGCAAAGGCGCATATGTTTTGGCTGTTGGGTCAACGAGACACCCAAATGGGTGTCGTTGTTGTTGGTTGTAGTAGTTTGGTTCAACGGGAACCACCACAAAGGTGTTTGTCCCTTCTTCTGTGTCGAAACAAGAGACAACACCCATATAGGGTGTGTTAGTTTGTTGTGTACCTTGAATCAGGGTGCGTTTTAGTTTTTGTTTGTGTTGTAGTCCAAATTGTGTTAAATTGTGTTTGTGTTAAGATTTGCTTTGGGCTCAATAGCCCAAGTAAGGGTGACGGTTTATTTGGTTGTCGGGCCTAAGCCCAACATTAAATTATGGTGCGTTTGATTGTGATCTGGGCCGAAGCCCAAGGGATGTGTTGGACTAAAAATTTTAAAGGAGAAGAATTAAAATATTGTGGGTTCAAAATTTAATTTAACTTGTTGGCGGACTAACGTTTTAACTTTAATAGACGTACGTTTCGGATTTTACCTGGAAACTGTGACATTGATTTGAATACGGATTTGATTATAGTACTTGGACATTGGACAAACGCGGATCGTTATCGGACTTATAATATTGGATAACGGACTTATTGAACCTTTTGACTCGAGATGGTATAATATATTAACTTCAATATGAACTTAATATATTAAACACGAAACGAATCCAAAGTCTTCAATAAAACTAAAACTAATATTTACAAGAAATATTATCGAGACATAAACTTATAAATTATTGTAATTTCAGATTTGGTTAGTCCAAGTCTCAACGATTTGAGAAAAACTGATTTTGATAGTTAAACTCTTTCCTATTTTACAAGACGCTTATCTTTTATACAAACTATTTGGGATAACGGGGTAAATGCCGAAACGCACAAACTAGTTATTTGATTTGAGGTGTTTGTTTGTTTTTAGCTTCTAAGTTGTCCTCCTTGGTTTGAGTTCTTGTCAGTATCCTCTTGAGCTAGTTGATGTCTATTCTTTTTGGCGTGAGTTGTACGTCGAGTCTAGGTTATCTTACCACACCACACGAAACATTTAAACTAAGCTTTTGATAAGTTTTGAAAACTGAGTAATCCACGAAAACTACGACACATTGTCTTTTATAGACTTTATTATTGTGCGAGACGTGTTTTGAGATAACTGTATACGTACTAGGTTATGCCGATCCTAGACCGTTGTGTATCGTCATGCTATATGTTTTGAGACCGTTGTGATATGCTCTAGATGCCAGTCGTGTCAGTGTGATCTTTGCTTTGCTGTGGCTAAGGTGAGTCGTGGCCCCCTCTTTTAATACTTGTTTTTAATAATTCTTTTGGGGGAGATACATGCTTGTAAATATTTTACTCATTATCAATTATATGATTTGCTTGACGTTTATACTTCTATAAGTACTATGAAAACTCTTATGACTTACCGTGAGTCGTGGCCCCTACTTTTAACTCTTGTTTTAATAACTCTTTTGGGGGAGATACATGCTTTAACTGTTTTAAGTTACTTATATAAAACTCTCATGATTTACTCAAAAATCATCCACTATGCTTTACATGTTTGAATCATACTTGAAAGGAATACATGTACGTTATATGTGCAAATTGTTTGATTAGCTTAAACACTGAACTTGAAACATAACATCTTCGAACTACTTGACGTAACATGATGCTGAAACTCCTTGTATGTATTCATATAACAAATGAATAAACTGTTACTTTACTATGATAATTCTACATTTCACTGGAAATAATTGCCAAGATCAGAATACGTATATTTTATGAACCCCGAGACCTATATTGCCTAAGCACACTTTATTGCCATAAAGTCCCTTGATCATGAGCCATTAATCACTGCGGTGAGCGCGAATATAGTGAACAGCTTCGAAACCTGTTAGAGGCTGACGACCTATCCCACTAAATACTGTGACGGAATGCCTACATGGTTAGTCGTATTTAGTCGCGATGCACTATATTTGAGAAAAATAGGAATTGGCAAGTCACCTATTAACATGAGGGCTATAAACATCCATCAGTAACCCTGGTGGGGCACCGCCGTTTTACGGTACTCTGTTAACGTTTTGCGTGTCATGAGGCTTAGGGCAATATAACTTTATGAATATATGAATGTTTCATATATATCCTAGGATACAGCTGTATTTAGCAGACCACCACTTTACACTGATAGACTTCAGACTCTAAATTACTATTCCCACTATGTGATATGATTTTTGAATCCTGTACTTGAACTTTAATTGCTATCGTATGTGATTTAAATGAGAATTCTACAAAAGACAACCCAAAAAGCTTGATATATCGTTACATTTAAAAGCTGACTCAACAGTCTATATCGAGCGTATAACAACGTAGCTCAACTGCATCTACAACTTGAAACTTATGATTTTGGAGATCATACATGATTTGCTTGTAAATTTTTATACAACACAACTGGCTATTTATTTCATGAAGAATTATTATTTATTTCAACAATCACTATACACCTTTCAAAGAAAGTTATTTTCTATCAAACTCCACGAACTCACCAACCATTGTGTTGACATTTTAAGCATGTTTATCTCAGGTAATTAACGGGGCAGGACAAGACACGGAGCGGGCATCTTATACTCTGATAAATAAAATGGTGTAAAATCAAATATGTCATTCTTTCCAAATTACCACATTTTTGTGGGATTTTATAACAGATATTTTTCCTTTGTACCAAAACTATTATTTTGAATGACATATAACCTTCAAAACGCCTCTTCCAGGCCGTTTTTCTGAAATTTTAACTCGATCCTCACCGTAACACCCTAATTACTTTTCCGCTGCCACAAACCAAATTAGGGGGTGTTACAGATTGGTATCAGAGCCTATGGTTATAGAGAATCAAATGTTTTCAAACATCGAACTATAACCACACTTTCAAAATAAATGATTTTACACCATACCATTTTACGCCCTCCGTGTCTGCAGACTGCCGTGCTCAATACATTACCTATTAAGATTATTTTGTACTAATCTTTACATGCTTGATGTTTATTCTTCGCACGTTACACACTGTATTACTTCACACTTACCGTTACGCTCTTAACGTACGAATTACTTATAATTATTATTTTCGGCTACTACAGTACTATGTCTTCCAAACCTGTTAATATTACCAAAGCTACCCTTCGTACTACTCATACATCATCTTGTTATCCTATCACTACGGATGCTGAACATCTCTATGTACTAATAACTCAACCCCAGCCTAATACGGAACTTACTCACATACCACTCTCATTATCACCAATTAACTCACCCTTACGTCAGAAACTTAGAGGAACTGCTAAATCTTATCCATTGAAGAGTTGATTGGTTGTCCAACAACATTCGAAGTTAGACAGAATTCACACTAAGAAACGATTTGAAAAGAGATTGAGCCAAATTCTCCTTTAACTAAACTACCACACACATATGCCCCGGTAACTCGACACAGAAAAGTTAGGATTTTAGCACCTTATGAGCCCAAACCTTTTATGACACTAATTTTGGAGCTATTTCAATGGACTTATTAAGAAGATACATCTACGCTTAATATCAATTATACCACCATTTCCACTTTACTCCCCTATTTCACCCTAGACATGATCAGGATAACATCACCATACCTTACCATCACCACTATTATCATTCCTTCTAATGTCGGTTGGACCCGACTACTTGTTAAGACTACTCACCCAGACTTACCCATTTACACCTCACCAACGGGAGCTGACACCTAGAGAGAATTTACCTCTCAGGTCTCCCTCATCATTACTGGTTCCACCTGCTCTCACTCTTTCAGCCCGAGTTCTCGAGACTAGAAAGAAACTTTAGGACAAGAGTCACTCACACACCTACCCCTCCCACCAACATGACGCGACTGGAGCATCATAAGGAACAGATTGATACACTCCAGAACATCATTGACAAAACATCACTCACGACCGAAGACACCCTACCTGACCTTTTATCCGACAAAATAGACTTTCAGAACGAACCGACTAGGTTTCAGTCAGAGATATTGAGAAACACTCCCACATGACAGTCCTTACAATAAGAAAGACAGAGGTATATTAACCGGCTGCATGGAACATTAATAAAAGACCTTGTATCATTTGCTTTGTAAAACAATCGATCAAGTTATTAATATTAGGATGTTTACAGTGACTATAACCAGACCTACCACAATATTACCTACGATGGTTATGATACCTCAAACATACCATAACTAGGCTATGACCATAGAATTCTCTAAGACGAAATTTCGAAAGAAAACTTGATGAATAAAGAGAAAGTTGCTGAAATTCGGCTTTTTGTAGATGAAACAGTTTGTTCCTTAGCAATCCCATACCAAGAGTTGATTAATTATCTACGATACTACTCAGACACATAGTAAATTTATGATCCTCAGTGGTTTTGATCTCGTAATATGACCCCATTGTTAACACTAGTATACAAATACCTTGTTACTCGAATTATTCTGACATGACCATTAGGTGGATTTAAATCCGTCTTTCTTGGGATATTGATAGAACATGGCCGGCATGAGCATTACAAATACCCCACTAGCACCAACCACAACTACGAATTCCTGAAATAATCCAAAAGCTAGTAACCAATATCGTTGAGGTGGCACTCGAGGTAACTACAGTAATTCATCCAAGTAGCAACAATAGGAAAAACTGGAGAAAAGAAAACGACCACGTCTTATAAGCATAACAATGAAAGTTTCATGAGTTGTAGACCAACTCATTTTAAAAATATAGAAGAAGTGACCAAACCTACCATTACCCTTACCCAAGGATTTCTAGATCAAAAGTTAAGCGGGACACTACAAGAATCAATGCCCAACCCAGAATATCACTTAGGACAAAAAGACCAGCGGAAGAGAATGGAAACTCTTTAGAACCTAAACAACTTCAAAGGATAACACCCAAGTTAAGCAGAAGGTAAATTCTATTGTGGATAAGTAAACCCTAGTTTAAAACTTTATAAGTTGTATTTCCTTATGTACTTTACCTTAGGCACGATGGAGGTAATCTAAGGGTATCAACTACCTTTCTACCGTATGAAGACTCTACCTTGTAGTATCTCTGAAATAACCATAATTCACGTCTATTTCAATCTCTATTCTATCCTCCATATTCATAGTCATTAGGTAACAATACCCTGATATCACTTTGGGAATTTGATTAAACACCAACCATGACCAAACAATAGGTTATCACCACATTGTAAGAAATTCTCGCCCAAAACCTAAGTTTATACTGGGAATATCCTATATTCACCTTAGAAATTCCTGACTTATCACCATAGTATGAACAGAAATTTTCTACTGTCTTTTGAAAAAGCAATCATATCGTCATTTTACATAAACAACATATTTTACACCATTTAAAACTTCTTGAAAAAGCCTAAATATCACGGTGACTGAGCCAAGCATTACATTATTTGGTCCTCAAATTATACATAGCCTGATCAACTATGTCTAATTTAGGAAGAATCATGTCATGAATGAAACAGTTATCTTTCAGATTTCCTAATAACAATTTCCATTCAAAAGCAAAATATTGAGACAAAATAAATTGCTTATAAACGTCACTTTTGACCAACCACAAATAAATACCTACACATATTATCCTCCATTCTTATGATAAGAAACCGATAAAAGTGCGAATATTATAATCTTAGGAATTCACAAAGACTTATGAAAAGCGCAAAATAGCAAGAAATTTTATTAGAAATCACGGAAAGTAGTACATAACGATAACACTAGCAACGATAATGCTAAAGTGCAACTATTTATTTCAACCTTCCTACTATCTATTTTCCCCAAGCCTTATCCACGATAAGAGCTACGATCACCAGTGGGACGACCTACGCTAAAATCACAACCAAATACGGGTAGTCTTCGTCCGGAGCATCCATCAGTAAATAACCACAAGAGTGGCAAACACAATCGCTA
This sequence comes from Artemisia tridentata subsp. tridentata, assembly GCA_021014915.2. Classification (NCBI taxonomy): domain Eukaryota; kingdom Viridiplantae; phylum Streptophyta; class Magnoliopsida; order Asterales; family Asteraceae; genus Artemisia; species Artemisia tridentata. The sequence continues at coordinate 17,467,989 of CP139507.1, read as the reverse complement.
GCATGATAATGGGGTGCGGCATTTTTATGATGTGGAATGAGAAATATGTGTTAGGTGAAAGAATAGAAATTAAGATGGGGTAGTTATAGACTAAGACTAGCCGTTATTCACTATGCACGACTGTTGGGAGTTACTATGCACGACCGTTAGTATACACTATTCATTAGCCGTTGGTTTCCCACTTTTCATAACCGGTATTTTCACTATACACAACCTTTAGGATCATCAATTGATCAAACATCCGAATCTATTTCATCCAGCATGAATAAATCTAACTAGATCTCGTTTCCTCGATTTTCGGATAGAAACCTCTCGACAACATTCTCCATAATCTCTCACCTCAGAACACCATATTTTTCAACACCTATCGCAGACTGAACTTCGGGACGAAGTTCAAAATTTAGGGGTAGATACTGTAGGATCCCACGAAAATCCATTATGATAATCCTCATTTATTAAAGATAACCTCGAGTTATCATTTAACAAAACCCATTTTTACGAGGAAATTTAAAATTTTCTTTTCTTGATATATTATTTTCACCATGTCACGACATCACAACAATTACCAAATAACAACACTAGTACTCAACGTGCTTTACGAAACATAACTATTACATAAAAGTTAGTAGTTAACAAAAATCACCATTTACACTAATTATTATACTTCCTACCTACTTACAACTTATATTAATACAAACGTGTGAATAACTATACAATCCAACAACAATGGACAAAACTCTAGATATTTTGGATGTCGGTAAAATAGGCTTAGCTGTCCATCAAAACACAGTAACATCAATAATTGTTCAAAATATGCATAGCTGTCCAAACCACAGTAACACCAAAGACTTCTATAGTCAATAAAAACGTGTGTATTTCTCCTATATTATACCTAACTCTCCCTCACCTCACTCACTTCCTATCCTAACTCTCTCTCACCTCACTCTCTCTCTAAGTTTTCCGACCCAAATCCGGCCACCACCAGCACACCGCCGCTCACCCTACTACACCACCAACATCAAAATGATCCTCTCACTCTCCCCGTCACTCCCATGTACTCCACGCGCCAAGAAACTTCCCCAAGCACCACGTTAACAACCCCACAGCCACTTCTTTTGATGTTTTAAACCAAGATAAGAATAGATCGAAAGGTGTTTCAAGGTATTATTTTGGTTCGAGGTCACCACGCGCCACCACAGCCGCCATAGGCTGTCACCACAGCGCCACCGTCTTCCTCCTCCATCTTTCCTGCCTCTCGTCTTCTTTGGTATAACGGAATCGTATATTACTTATATTTTTTTATTTTTACCGATTATATTATTGTTATGTTTTCGTGGGTTTAACAACGAATTTAAATTGGTTTCTATTAATTTGCGACTATGAAATGGATTAAAAACCGGATTTACAATGACTGATGAAATGGTCTCGTGTGGTAAGATGTGACTGAAAATGGTGTTTGTTTTGACTACTCTTGGGTCTCGGTTCGGAAATGGCATAAATGGTAAGACTGTGGTTGAAATTTTGTGTTTATGGTTATTGTCGTTATTTGTTGTCTTGGAATATTGTCGTGTTGTGGCTACTCTTGGCGCACCAAAGAAAACCCAGGAGGGTTTGTTGTTCTCTGTTTGATGAAACGCGCAAAGGCGCATATGTTTTGGCTGTTGGGTCAACGAGACACCCAAATGGGTGTCGTTGTTGTTGGTTGTAGTAGTTTGGTTCAACGGGAACCACCACAAAGGTGTTTGTCCCTTCTTCTATGTCGAAACAAGAGACAACACCCATATAGGGTGTGTTAGTTTGTTGTGTACCTTGAATCAGGGTGCGTTTTAGTTTTTGTTTGTGTTGTAGTCCAAATTGTGTTAAACTGAGTTTGTGTTAAGATTTGCTTTGGGCTCAATAGCCCAAGTAAGGGTGACGGTTTATTTGGTTGTCGGGCCTAAGCCCAACATTAAATTATGGTGCGTTTGATTGTTATCTGGGCCGAAGCCCAAGGGATGTGTTGGACTAAAAATTTTAAAGGAGAAGAATTAAAATATTGTGGGTTCAAAATTTAATTTAACTTGTTGGCGGACTAACGTTTTAACTTTAATAGACGTACGTTTCGGATTTTACCTGGAAACTGTGACATTGATTTGAATACGGATTTGATTATAGTACTTGGACATTGGACAAACGCGGATCGTTATCGGACTTATAATATTGGATAACGGACTTATTGAACATTTTGACTCGAGATGGTATAATATATTAACTTCAATATGAACTTAATATATTAAACACGAAACGAATCCAAAATCTTCAATAAAACTAAAACTAATATTTACAAGAAATATTATCGAGACATAAACTTATAAATTATTGTAATTTCAGATTTGGTTAGTCCAAGTCTCAACGATTTGAGAAAAACTGATTTTGATAGTTAAACTCTTTCCTATTTTACAAGACGCTTATCTTTTATACAAACTATTTGGGATAACGGGGTAAATGCCGAAACGCACAAACTAGTTATTTGATTTGAGGTGTTTGTTTGTTTTTAGCTTCTAAGTTGTCCTCCTTGGTTTGAGTTCTTGTCAGTATCCTCTTGAGCTAGTTGATGTCTATTCTTTTTGGCGTGAGTTGTACGTCGAGTCTAGGTTATCTTACCACACCACACGAAACATTTAAACTAAGCTTTTGATAAGTTTTGAAAACCGAGTAATCCACGAAAACTACGACACATTGTCTTTTATAGACTTTATTATTGTGCGAGACGTGTTTTGAGATAACTGTATACGTACTAGGTTATGCCGATCCTAGACCGTTGTGTATCGTCATGCTATATGTTTTGAGACCGTTGTGATATGCTCTAGATGCCAGTCGTGTCAGTGTGATCTTTGCTTTGCTGTGGCTAAGGTGAGTCGTGGCCCCCTCTTTTAATACTTGTTTTTAATAACTCTTTTGGGGGAGATACATGCTTGTAAATATTTTACTCATTATCAATTATATGATTTGCTTGACGTTTATACTTCTATAAGTACTATGAAAACTCTTATGACTTACCGTGAGTCGTGGCCCCTACTTTTAACTCTTGTTTTAATAACTCTTTTGGGGGAGATACATGCTTTAACTGTTTTAAGTTACTTATATAAAACTCTCATGATTTACTCAAAAATCATCCACTATGCTTTACATGTTTGAATCATACTTGAAAGGAATACATGTACGTTATATGTGCAAATTGTTTGATTAGCTTAAACACTGAACTTGAAACATAACATCTTCGAACTACTTGACGTAACATGATGCTGAAACTCCTTGTATGTATTCATATAACAAATGAATAAACTGTTACTTTACTATGATAATTCTACATTTCACTGGAAATAATTGCCAAGATCAGAATACGTATATTTTATGAACCCCGAGACCTATATTGCCTAAGCACACTTTATTGCCATAAAGTCCCTTGATCATGAGCCATTAATCACTGCGGTGAGCGCGAATATAGTGAACAGCTTCGAAACCTGTTAGAGGCTGACGACCTATCCCACTAAATACTGTGACGGAATGCCTACATGGTTAGTCGTATTTAGTCGCGATGCACTATATTTGAGAAAAATAGGAATTGGCAAGTCACCTATTAACATGAGGGCTATAAAAACCCATCAGTAACCCTGGTGGGGCACCGCCGTTTTACGGTACTCTGTTAACGTTTTGCGTGTCATGAGGCTTAGGGCAATATAACTTTATGAATATATGAATGTTTCATATATATCCTAGGATACAGCTGTATTTAGAAAACCACCACTTTACACGGATAGATTTCAGACTCTAAGTTACTCTTCCCACTATGTGATATGATTTTTGCATCCTGTACTTGAACTTTAATTGTTATCATATGTGACTTAATTGAGAACTCTACACAAGACAGCCCAAAATGCTTGGTATATCATTACATTTAAAAGCTGACTCAACAGTCTATATCGAGCGTATAACAACGTAGCTCAACTGCATCTATAACTTGAAACTTATGATTTTGGAGATCATACATGATTTGCTTGTAAATTTTTATACAACACAACTGGCTATTTATTTCATGAAGAATTATTATTTATTTCAACAATCACTATACACTTTTCAAAGAAAGTTATTTTCTATCAAACTCCACGAACTCACCAACCATTGTGTTGACGTTTTAAGCATGTTTATCTCAAGTAATTAACGGAGCAGGACAAGACACGGAGCTGGCATCTTATACTCTGATAAATAAAATGGTGTAAAATCAAATATGTCATTCTTTCCAAATTACCACCTTTTTGTGGGATTTTATAACAGATATTTTTCCTTTGTACCAAAACTATTATTTTGAATGACATATAACCTTCAAAACGCCTCTTCCAGGCCGTTTTTCTGAAATTTTAACTCGATCCTCACTGTAACACCCTAATTACTTTTCCATTGCCACAAACCAAATTAGGGGGTGTTACACGCCAACTGTTGGATCAGTTTGCCTATAAATAGCAAGCTGATCATTTGGGCATTTTTATCACTCATATAGCTTAAATACATACTCATTCATTTACATATCACTAACCCATATCATTGTTTCATTTCATTGATCTTTCCTTTTGTAGCAAAGAAGATCACAACATATAAGGATCAACCTTCTGTTGTTATCCTTTTAGTATAGAGTCTATGTGATTTTGTTTTAATTCACACATCATTGTTTGTATCATTTATTCAGTAGATTTTGGTTAGTGTTTTAGTCCTTAAAACACAAAGAGTGTCGGGAGTGGTTGTACCCTTGTGAAAGAACCAACGGGAGTGGTTGTACCCTTGTAAAGAACCAACGGGAGTGGTTGTACCCTTGTAAAGAACCCGGTGTTTAGCTTAGTACCGGATAAAGAGTAAGCGACGTGTAAATATTTTCTCCGCCTAGAAGGGAGCTTGTTTCTTAGTGAAGAAAAACTCTCGAGTTAGAGGCTCGAGGAATGGAGTAGGGCAAGGAAGAGAGTCCTTGTAGCCGAACCACTATAAACATCTGTGTTGTGTGGTTTGATCTTTCCTCTCTTTACTTCTTTACTTATATTACTTGTTTGTGTGCTTGATTCTTCACTTTACTTTGAATCACATTAAGTGTACAAAGCGAATTAATTTTAAAACGGTAAAAACTATTCAACTCCCCTTCTAGTTTTCCACATGTTTAAGATTATTACCGACACGGTTATATTAAAATTAGCCTCCATTAGTTTCAAGAAGAAAGATCGGGTCGAAAAGATGCACAAGACTTGGAGGATTGATTGTATTCGCATGGAAGATGGCTGATGGGTTGTTTGTTTAGTGTGCTAGAGTTCGGAGTGTAAAGTTAGTTTATCTTGAATTTTTTCGTTCGATCTCTAGTTTTGTTTTGCTGGTTGTTAAGTTTTGAGTATGTTAAAAATTTATAAGTTTATTGAAGGGTGGATCATGACCACTTCTCCATGTACTATAACTCTTATCATTTTTTTATATATTCACCGGGTATAAACCCTTTACCAAAAAAAAAAATGCATACACTTTTGATTCGGTGTGTTACAAGAGTTTACAAACTTAAAGCGTGTGATAGTGCAAAAAAGATAAATTTATATATATCTGGGCTGTTTGGTTATTTTCGAAGCTTAAAATCCAAGAATCGGTTTATAGTTTTGAAACTAAAAGATTAGGTTAAAAAAATGTTAACCAATATTAGTCTTAAACCTGCATCATTTTGATCGTTTTAGTATTAGAAAACTAACATCAACATATTTTGGCACTAGACCAACATAGAGGTGCACATTTCGGTTTGATTAAAAAACCGAACCGGTTTAAAAACCGGTTTCGGTTTTAGTCAAATAGTCAAAAACCGGTTTTACGTAAAACTGGTTCGGTTTGAAACAAAATGTAGCAAAGTACTAAAATAACATTAGAAAATCGAACCAAATGTTCTATTAAGAGAACCAATGTAGTTTGCACTCTAGGTCACATTGACCAGTAAGTGTGTCAAGAACACTTTTCCAAGAACTTGTTAGAGCTTCCCATTTTCCATTATGAGGATTTTTCAATTGAACATCTTTAAAATCAGTCGTATTACCTTCCATCATCTTCCTTATCACTTGTTCTGAGGACTTTATGTAATTTGGGTGACAAATTGAGAAAAATGCATCAAAGAATCTCGAGTGCTCCCACACATGATCATCCAAAAATGTTGCAAGTGAAAGTTGAACGATCGTAACCGGAGACGAGACCCTTTTTCTAAGATATTCAATGTCCAAAGGTGCGATTGAATGATAGATATGATTGTATATTATAATGTCAAACATATGTGATGAATTGAGCACTTCCCTCATCTTGAGAAAGAACGAATGATCAATAGGTTTCCTCCAACTTAAAGTAAGCTCAATTTTCTCTGGAGCAATAATTGGAAACATGAGACCAGGTATCATGTTAATGCCATCATAGATAAAAGAAAGTAATTTTGGAGCGTGAACTTCTATATTGATCGGCTCACGTTTAGATACGCGTAGGGTCAGCCACTTGAGTGAATCACTAGTGATAACCAATTTTTCGAGCCCCCCTCGCCCAATATTAAATGCCAAACTCTCGAGCAAACGAAATTTTGATTTGACTATGTCCAAAAACGAATTGTCTATCATCACGCCTTTCATATGTAATTGTGTCACACTGGCTAACGAATCCATTTGAAATGATATAGGCTTCCACGAAACCCCACGTTTCAAGCAGTAAGAAAAGGAGTGAAGACTTGACACATTATTGATCTCCCATAGAGCGTCATCTTTTATTAATAAAATATTCAATTCACGAAGACGAAGAAGGTTTTTGACCTTAACATTCTTTAAGCCCTCACATAACGAAAGTTTAATCTTCTCAAGTAAGCTACAAGTAGACAACAAATTATGAAACATGTCTTCAGTTATGATGACCCGATATAAGACCAGCACACGCAGAGACATACACTTGATCACAGGATTGGTACAAATTCGAAGTCGAAAGTCGTCAAAATTGTCAGATGGGCATGCTACCTTTATTGTATTGAGGTTTGGACAAGAGAATAACTCATTTGGCAGTGGAAGCGAATCATCAATCTTTTATATAATAAAACAAAACCCCTAGTGGGGACTTTTACATTTCAAAAATATCAAATCATACCTTATTAAGTAATAATCAAATTATTATTATTATTATTTTCTTAAATATTAAATAAGAAAAGCCTAAATACTTCTAAATTTATCCATATTCTACAAAAAAAAACGAATGTGATTTGTAATCATTCAATAAAAACTTACAAAAATATATGTGTCAAAATATAAAAAATTAAAACTTGAAAACGGTGGAGAAAGTTTTTCAAAGATTTGGGCTGAAACTTAAAATTCAGTATCATTCCCACTAAATATTTGAAGTCCCAACATTATCAAATTCCTCCTCCATCAATCAAACTCGATCTCTTATCATTCATTCACGCACAATCATTGACGCAAGAACATCTCCTCCAAATCTAATTAATATTAAAACCCACTACATTCGTAAATAACCCTAATTCAATACCTCAATCAAAGTACAATGGTTTTGAAGGTCCTGTTATAATAATTAAAACCCGAAATTAAAAATAATAATTTATTTCAATGATTAGAAAAAACCCCGCGCGTGCGCGGGCATTATATCTAGTGGAAATATAAAGTGAAAGCTCTTTGAGACAAGTTTTTGAAACTACTTGCTGAATCCATGTTTTAACATGAGAAGCCAACTCCTCTTGGTTGTTTTTAATAATGCATAAAGAAAGATCAAAAGATTCAATGGGTATGTTGTCTCGGTGATACCTTTGCAGAGTATTGTGAATCAACTTATTGTACTTTGTTACGTTTTCATCCGTCGAATACAACTTATGAGGTTCAGGAAGAAAGAATCTGACCATAGGGATGGTAGACCAAGCGTGTAGCCATGACTTGGACAAGATGCAAGTGCGTGCAGCTTCTTTTAAATGCAACAATGATTGTATACGTTGAATCAACTCCACCGGAACCTCTTCCACTTGAGAGATTAAACTCCTTTTCTTCATCTCCAAATCAACCTTTCCTTTTTCTTAGATCGAAAGTCGTATAATTAATATTCTAAAATTGACCAATAATCACATTAAATATGCAAGAAACTAACAATATGACACTATGTACACAAAAAATATATCACACACAATACATATGTCATCCAAACTTGAAGCCACAACCACTTGATTATATCGCTAGACTACGAGGCCTATGATACACAATGCATTATTTATAATTGAATCAAACCCTTAGTTATACATATTTTGGTTAGCCTAAAATCAACTCTAATCTACATAATATACTTTTATCAAACTCACAATACCCTTCTAATCTAATCTACATAAGGTTAAAATAAAAAAGAAATTCTCTTACCTTGAAATCGAGAGTCGTCTCCAATGTAGCCGTCTGCTAATTCTCTCTTGGTAAGGTATAATGTGAGCCTTAGGGCATCCACTATGGTGGGTTTATGAAAAGGTCTAAAAAAGATGAAAATGTTTATGTTTATTTCAACTAGGACACCCTTTTATATCTATGTGGCATGAAGAGGTCCTAATTCTTGAACCTCTTTATAAATTCAATACATTTAATGCATTTGTTAAAAGAGACATTTTATGAAGTTGCAAAGGTTTATACTATAGTGAATGTAGGTTTATAAAATCAAAAGGTCTAAAATTTATTAATGTATTAATGTATAAACCTTTGTAAAAGGTTTATCATAGTGGATGCTCTTATTTTGGCTAACCGACTAAAGTTTATGTAAAATTACATCCAAACTTACAATACGGTCCCTCATAGATTAATGTTCTTTTTCTTTTTTAACATGTCAACTTAGGGTGAAAATTATCAAATAGTAACCAAGTTTGAAATCTGTTCCAATTTGGTATCTCAAATTTTATATCAACTATAAAAACCATCAAAGTTTCAAAACTGTTCCATTCATATGTAATTTTTATGTTAGATTAACCTGAATTGAACACTTCTAAAACTTTGTTATTATTTTGTGGTTATTATTTATGTTTAGTCGTGCAATAACGGGTTATACATAAAGTTAGTTGGAATTAGTTAAATTCAGGGGCTTGGTGTCTAAAATTAATGTACAAATGTTAATGCATAGATGGATATTTTAAGCACACTAATTTTAGAAAATTACATAAGAGTGAAACAGTTTTAAAACTTTGATGGTTTTTATGATTAGTATAAAGTTTGAGGTATCAAATTGAAACACTCATGAAACTTGTTTACTAACGGGTCACCTATTCCCGTCAACTTATACCCAACTTTGACATGGTTAATATAACTTTGATATGGTTAATAAAAAACAACGAGTATAATATAACTTCGCGCTATGTTTTTATGCTGAAAAATTTAGATCGATTTAAAATGAATATTTTTACATGAATGTGAAATTTATTTATACCCTCAGTCTCTCGTGTTTTGTAGAGGTTCTTTGAATTTTTAAATTAAAAAACACAAAAAAGCAAAAAAAAAAAAAGAAAAAAAAAAAAGAGGGAATTATAAGTTAGTTATGAAAATGTAACATTTTTATTAGGACGGTTGAAATGTAATTCATGAAATTTGGGAGGGCTAAATCATAGTATATTTATAAAATCTAAGATTTATTATATAAATTGTGCATTAACATAAGGTGTATAATGCAAAATATGAAAAATCTTATGGGAGCTGAGACATAGCCTTTCCTGGTCCTCACTAAGCTTCGCCTATAATTGTGATTGTTAGGGTTTATAATTCTGTTATCGAATTTGTTTAGATAATAAAGCTTGTTTTATAGTTTGTTGAGGTGAATTTGTTACTAAGGTTACGATATCGGTATAAAGGCTTATGATAATTAAGTGATATACGCAGTGGCGGAACCAGAAAAATACGATGTGGGGGGGGGGGGGGGGGGGGGGGGCAATTTTTTTTTTTACGGTAGCAACAAAATGCGGAAGAAAAAACTAGATTTGAAATGATAAATCGAGTTGTTACTTAGAGATGAAGGATTTATAACGTTTTTAAAGTGTTGAATGTTGGGTTTTAGTATGTAGGTGCGGGGCAATATATATATATATATATATTTTTTTTGACGATAGCAACAAAATGCGGAAGAAAAAACTAGATTTGAAATGATAAATCGAGTTGTTACTTAGAGATGAAGGATTTATAAGGTTTTAAAGTGTTGAATGTTGGGTTTTAGTATGTAGGTGCGGGGCAATTTGAGTTTTGAGTGGGGGGCACTTTCGAAAAAAGGTACAAAAAAAAAAAAAAAAAAAAAAAAAACCTAAAATCGCAACTTTTTAGGCTAGCCATGGGGGGCACCGCCACCCCATACTACATACATAAGTCCGCCCCTGGATGTACGTATAGCAGTACCGTTGTAAGGCAGCTCTTGTTAAATTATGATGTGTAAAATGAAGTAAAAGTAGCGTTAGAATTTTAATGCTCGTTTTCACGGAAAGCTGCTAAACAAGCTTTCTATCGTAAATGCTAAACGCTAACCGCTCCAAAATGCTTCATGCCAAATACATACGCTCAAATCATTAGTAAGATTATACTAGCATTCGAGTTGATTTATAAGTGATACGGAACGTTTCTCGTCTTTTGTGTAAACTAAATTTGTTGCTAGTTTCATCTAAATGATACACTTTTTATGATAAAAATATATTTACAAACCTACCATTGGGGATCATTCTCTCACCGCGAACGGCTAGTCCTTGGGGAAGGATCAATCGGTCCAAAAGAGGTGCGCGGGGTTAGGGTTTCTTTGCCGATCTAAACCTTTGACGAAATATATCTACAAACCTGCAGTTACTAGTTTTAGGGTTTGCAAATGGATTTGGATGTGTAGGATTACTTATTGTTTATGTTGGTGGGGAAATGATCTGAAATGTTCCTCATGTTGCATAGAAAATCAAATTTGCTCAGAAATTATGCTTGTCCTGCGTTTATTAGGGTCTTAAGGGGTGTTTGGATTAGCTAATTTTTTGAGCTTGTAAGCTTGTTTGAATTTGAAAAAGCTCATAAGACCACTTCTTTTCGCTTTTAAGCTTATCAAGTTGAGCTTATGCACTTAAATAAGCCATAAGCTTAATTTGATAAGCTCAAAAGCCCAAAAAAGGAGCCTATTAGCTTTACCAATGTCAAATAAGCCCATAAGCCGGGACAACAAGCTAATCCAAACACTCCCTTAGTGAGTTATTGTTGACAAAGGCTCATACTGTTTGAAAACTGGGAGATATTATAAAACAACTTTATATGAGTCAGGCTGTCAGAGTAATATATGTTAGGTTTAATGTCACGATAGAACAGAGTAGCTTAGGAATATGCAAGCAGGTTAAGTATTTTACACTGTTGTGTATGATTACTGCGTACAGCATATCACACGGTGTATTAGTTTGTGACATAAACTGATATGCTATAATTCACCTGCCACGTGGATTTCAATTCTATGACTAGCGTAATTTTATGTTAAGATGGCCTGTGATTACAAAATTTTTTCAGCAAAATCACATCATACTGTATCTGTTTTGCTTAATCCGAGTCACACATTCACAAATCATACATGAAAATTTTAGTTTCTTGAGCACATTTGGAGTTAGAAAAACTTATGTGCTATCACAGTTTCTTTGTGAAGTCATTCTATTAAACTAACGCACTCGATGTCTAAGTTCAAAGATAAAATTACAAAATAATTTGAATGCCATCCCACTGTGTCCTCCATAATCGATACTAGCTATCGCCCTTCAACAATGGACATAGTGGCTGTATTTATAGAACACATGTTTGGGGATTCCTGTCCAATGCTGCTCCCGGATAGCCTTTGTAAAGTAAATAATGGCTCTTTTGGCTCTGGAAGATCAATTTCACTGCATAGCATAGAAACTACTTCTGTCATCGTTGGCCTATCCTTAGCCAGGTCCTGAACACAAAGAAGTCCCACATGTATGCACCGCAGGCCCTCTGATATACATGACGACTCTGTCAATGCTTGATCCATGAACTGTTCTCCTCTACCTTCATTCCATGACTTCCATGCCTGAAATATATGTCTAATTTGTATGAAACCAGCAAAAGCATGCATGCAAACAGAATGAAGTCATGTTATGTAGTACGGTATGCTAAGTTAAATGAAACACTTACGTGTGCAAGAGGATAAACTTGTTCTTGATCTATAAATTCAGTATTCCTCTTACCACTCATAATCTCTAATAGCATTACCCCGTAACTAAATACATCTGATTTCTCTGAAATTACTCCTCCCATAGCATATTCAGGAGACATATAGCCACTGAATTTCATCATTAAACGCTTATAGTTAGCATTTGCCTAAAATATATCAATTTGCCATCAGATAGAAGAAAATGTTTATTGAATAGCTTGCTCACTAATAGTACAGTTATTCGTGCTCTGAAGATTGGGAGAAGGATAGTTGTAAGTGAAGGGATTAAAATTTAAATTTTTATGATATGGTGTGCTCAAGAAAGTCAGAGTCCTAATATATTATACTATCCAATTTAACGTGACTTCCGTTTTAAGTTACAGTACTTTGACAGTTTGTTGTTATGAGTTCAAGACTGATATTAAGACGTCTTCAGTGCGTTGAAAATATGATATATAGAATCACAATTTGAAGTTGAAAATATGATATATAGAATCACAATTTTAAGATGAAATAAAAATTCTCACTATGTTCCAACAATCCGGCGAGTATTAGCCAGCTCCTGTGTTATTAGAAAGTTTCGTGCCAATCCAAAGTCAGATACCTTGGGATTCATTTTCTCGTCTAGTAATATATTACTACACTTCAAATCTCTGTGTATGATTCTTAAACAAGAGTCACGATGGAGATAAATGAGTGCTCGACCAATGCCCTGAATAATGTTGAAGCGAGTTGGCCAATCAAGTTGCCAACGTTTCTTTGGATCTGGGCACAAAAATATTAAACTATGAGCAAGGTATATTAGAAACAATACTATCTGACTATCTGTGATATTTTAAGAGATGACAACACAGAGAAGTCAAGTTAAACTGACCAAAGAGAAAAGTGTCTAACCTTTTGTTTGTCATGTACTCATAAATCAATAGTCTCTCTTTTCCTTCAATGCAGCAACCTAAAAGTTTAACCAGATTCCTGTGTTGGAGCTTGGAGATCAACGCTATTTCATTCTTAAACTCTTCAATTCCTTGTCCAGAGTCACCTGACAGCCTCTTAACTGCTATTTGCTCCCCATCATCTAGCATTCCCTATTTTTAGTTAATTTGTTAAGTAGTAGTAGTTAGTGCGTTACTATAAAAACAAGTTTTATTTATTTATTTATTTTATTTTATTTTTGTGGGTAAAAACTATAAAATCAAGTTTGTAATACAAGTGTATTATTACCTTATAAACTGGGCCGAATCCTCCTTCACCAAGTTTATTTCTGTAGCTGAAGTTGTCAGTGGCAGTTATTATTTGTTTGAACTCATATATAGGCAATTCCAAAGACTCCTGCGGAAGAACTTCTTGTAGTGTATCTGTTGAAACAATTTCGTCATCTGAACTGAAGTGATTTAACTTGGTGTTCCTTACTAGAAAGAGAATTTTCGACACATCTGGATAGCTTATCCATGTTAAGATAATTGAGATATGTACAGGTTGTTAGGTTTTATGGATTAATATTAATATGTTTATGTCCAGTTTCGAACCCGAGACTCGGGATTGCACACAATAACGTGAGAGTTTCAATGATGAATAAATATATATATATATATATATATTTCATGTATTTATTTATTTATTCATTTCACTAAATAACACTTAACGACGGTTAGTACTTAACGGGGGTTTAACTAACGACCGTTAAAGGACTAAAAGTGCAAAAGGGAATTGGAAGGATCTAGAAACCCACCCAATGGGTTGGGTCGGCCGAATGGGTGTGTTTAAGCCCTAGGTCGGTTTGTGTATCTTAGGGAACAAGTTTGTTTAGCCTATAAATACAATTCATTGTGTTTAGGGTTTTACTAATCTTGAATCCCTAACCAACCAAGCTTCTCTCTTCTTCTCCTCTTGCTTAGAACCGGTCGACTTTTTTATTCCCACTAGGGAATTCGACGAGTGTTGCTAGCATTCAAGTGCTTGGTTATTAGTGATCAAGAACCTAGCTTTTCCATTGAAACGCTATTCATTACGTGTGTACAAGATCGAGTGACAAGCTTTATTTAGCTTGTGATTTTCCTTGTTGTGTCGATCCAATATAATCCCATCTAGGGTTTATATAACTCGTTCTTGTTGAAGGGATTCCTTGTTCTTGCTAGGAATCACTAAGGTATGTTTTCTTTTAAGTTAATTAATTATATGTTTATGATCTATTCCGCTGCGTGATCTATTTGGTTATATGTTTATAGTTTGTTTATGATTCATAAAAACCAACAGTGGCATCAAGAGCCTCGTTTAAGAACATGTAATTAATTACTTAAACCTAAAAATTGGATCTTGTAGAGATTACATGCATTTATTATCTAGGGTTTTGTTGAATTTTTTTTATAAACCCTAATGGGTCGACACCCATTAATTGAAAATTAGGGTTTTTGTTTTTGATTAAAACTTGTTAGAAACCCTAGGAGTGCATGCAAATTTTTAGGGATTAATTAGTGAATACCGTATGTGATGTCACTTAATTAATAAGAAACATACTAATAATTATATTGGCATGATAATATGGACTACATGATTATGTGATCAATATGAGATCCATGGCAAAATCTTGCATATTTTGTCATGGTATGATTTGTATGTTTGATTGATATTTGCTACATGATTTAAATAAATCTTAAATTGGGGAAGACCTCAATATATATTAATTAACAAGTTATGTGCAATGTGGTATCTAACTAACTAAAACTTACGCGGTCAAGTTATTTGGCGTCTGTGGACCATTGGGCACAATGAGCTCGAAAACCAATGGGAGTTTTGTTAGTTACATACATTTAATAATTTCACATATAATTAATATTAGGATTTATTGAAAAATGTTTGCATGTGGCTATATGATATCGTAGATGATCATATATTTGTTATTATGTGTTTATTTTTTTTGTAATTACTTGATCTTTTGTGTTTATATATTATGATGGATTGCAACACATAAGAGGGTAATTTTCATAATAAAAATAAACAAGACTAATAACTATGAAACCTTTGTGCCGATATTTTATTCATTGCCAAGTCTTATGTGCCGATAGTGGTTCGCTTCGCACGGTAATTTGCTCCCAGGCGAGACTAGCAATTAATAAATTATTACATAAAATTGTTTTAGCAAGAAAATCATATTTTTTTAGTTGATTGATTGCAACTGTACAAAAGTGGTCGAAGCGGCGGACCTATTATTGACAAACTATAAAGTGGGTTTAAGGTTGGTTCACATTAAATTGTGACCTTAAAGGGGCACGGTTTTAACCAGCTTCGGCGGCTGTCGTCCCTCCGCTCGCCTGTGCGTCAATAATAGACTTACCAAGTACACCATGAAAAAGTACGAAGCATCTTAAGGCAATGTTGTAATTTGCTCAACGCCTCAATTAAAAACTTTGATGATTTGAGCTACGAATGAGTAAATGGATTTGTTTTGAAAATATATATATAATACAAAGATGAATGCATGACATCTTTGTACATATTTTTTTTTTTTATTTTACACATCAAAATTATTACCCTAAAATTTAAGTAATATGCCGACCAATTAACATGGAAACACCTAAGATGACATTCTATCATTACTAGCAGCCTCAGCTGATGTGATGATTCAAAGAATGAAGTCAATAGGGGTAAATTGAGCACTTCCATTACTAGCAGCCTCAGTTGATGTGATGGAACGACGTCAATTTACACGTTTCTAAATTGGTTAACTTAATTGAGCACTTTCATTACTAGCAGCCTCAGCTGATGTAATGAAACGGCGTCAAGGCATAAAGATTTGGGGATGAAACATGCTTACATTTTGCAACTGATGTTGGCAATATAATGTAAGTCCCAAGATTTCTAGGAATTGCAATTTGACATTGGCAATTGGGTGATCCCGTACCTTGTTGAGTACTTTCATTGCTAGCAGCCTCAGCTGATGTAATGAAACGACGTCAATTAGGATCCTAGTTTTCAGTGAAAATTAAATGGTTTTTAACCAATGGGTGTTTAATTTTCATGAAATGTTTAATTATCGAAAGTACTAACTTTTGAACTTTTTTCTGTAGAAATGGCCCAACCCGGAAACTCGTCAAACTTAACTCCCTGTTTCAAGATGATGCTTGAAAAGGAAAAATTGACTGGGACTAAGAATTTTAACAATTGGTATCGAAACCTAAGGCTTGTTCTTAGGATTGCCAAACGTTATGAATGTCTTAGTGAGCCCCTTCCGGTTGCTCCTCCTGCAAACTCGCTAATGCAATACTTAGGGAGTACAATGAGGCTTATGACAGGCACAATGATGCGGCTTGTCTCATGCTATCGGGAATGGATGATCAACTGGTAAAACAGTTTGAGCAATATGGCCCGAAAAACATGATTGAGGAACTGCAACGTATGTTTCAGAAACCTCCCATGGCTGAATTGTATGATGTACTTGACAACCTGGGCAAGTGCAAGCAGGATGCAACAACACCCGTAAGTAATCATGTGCTGGAAATGAAAGGTTATCTTGACCAATTAGATGCACTTGAATGCGGGTATGCGGAAGATGTTAAAGTTGGCCTCATCAATAGATCCCTCAATGAGGAATTATATGATGATTTTGTGCGTAACTTTAATATGCATTGCAAGGAGAAGACATTTAATGACTTGCATGCAATGCTCATTGAATATGAGAAGGGACTCGCTAAGAAAGCTCCTACACCTGCTCCTGTGTATGGCAATTAGAGGTGGTAGAGTAGCTAAGCCCGGTAAACCGAAGCATGTGAACAAGAAAGGAAAGGGCAAAGCTGACAAGGGCAAGCAAATTGTAACTTATCAGCAAAAGCCGAAGAAGCAGAATCCTCCTCCCAAGAAGGATTATCCCAAAAAGGATGCGGCTGCTTATCACCACTGTAACACTCCTGGACACTGGAAGCGTGACTGTCCATTGTTGCTTGAGGAATGTCGCAAAAATAAGAATGCCAAGGCTGGGCAGGGCGCCAGCACTTCAGGTATTTTTATGGTTGAATTATTTTCATTTCCTCGTAAGCAAAATGCCTGGATATATGATACAGGATGTGGTACTCACATTTGTAATACATCACAGGGGCTTAGAGGAATCAAGAAACTGAACTATGGGGAATGCTACTTGTATGTCGGCAACGGGATACGTGCAGCAGTGGAGGCCATAGGGACTTTTGAGCTAGTTTTACCATCTGGTTTAATTTTGGTTTTAGACAATTGTCATTATGCACCTTCTATTGTTAGAGGTGTCGTATCAGTTTCTTTGTTATTGGATTTGGGTTTTAAGCATACTTTTAATGATAATGGAATTTCTGTTTCTTTAAATTCTGTTTTTTACTTTAATGCTATTCCATTAAATGGTGTGTTTGAAATTGACATGGAAAACCATGTATCCAATAAAAATAATTCTATGTATAGCATCGGGAATAAGAGAGTCAAGTCTAACTTGGACTCGTCTTATTTATGGCATTGTCGCCTTGCCCACATAGGCAAGAAACGCATGAAAAAGCTGCTAAGTGATGGGCTTTTACCTAATATCAATGATGATTCAGTTGATAAATGCGAATCTTGCATATCTGGGAAGATGACGAAGAAACCTTTCCATAGCAATATGGAGAAGGCTTCGGATCTACTTGGATTGATACACACGGATGTGTGTGGTCCACTTAGACACGTGTCAAAACGCGGTGCTACCTACTTCCTAACCTTTACGGATGACTATAGTCGTTATGGTTGTGTTTATTTACTTAAACACAAACATGAAGTCTTTGAGACATTCAAGGTTTTCAAAAATGAAGTAGAATTACAACTCGGAAAGAAGATTAAGGCCCTTCGATCCGATCGTGGTGGTGAGTATTTGAGCCAAGAGTTCAAAGATTATCTAGCTGAGTGTGGCATTGTCCAACAACTCACTTCTCCTTATACTCCACAACAAAATGGTGTATCTGAAAGGAGAAATCGTACCTTGCTTGACATGGTACGATCTATGTTTAATCTTACAACTCTTCCCTTATCCTTTTGGGACTATGCTCTTGAAAGTGCTGTTCGCATACTAAATATGGTTCCAACTAAGAAGGTTGATAAGACTCCATATGAATTATGGACTGGAAAAGCTCCCAACTTGTCTTACTTAAAGATCTGGGGTTGTGAGGCGTTTGTTAAACGTGACTCACCTGACAAGCTCCAACAAAGATCTGTTAAGTGCATCTTCGTAGGATACCCTAAGGAAACAAGGGGTTACTACTTTTACTTCCCACCAGAAAATAAAGTCATTGTGGCTAGATATGGTGAATTCCTTGAGGAGAGTTTCTTGACTCAAGAATTCAGTGGGAGAGTATATGATCTTGAAAATGATCAAGAAGATGTGTCACCTTCTGAGAACACTAACACACTTCCTGTGGAACCTGAAAGCTTAGGTCCTCCACCTGAAGTTGAAGTGGTACCCGTCCGTAGGTCTTCAAGATCTACAAAGGCTCCTGAACGTCTATGTTTAAACATAGATGATGAGGAAACTATGCTATTGGATCACATTGATGAGCCAACTAGTTATAAGGCTGCCATTAATAGTCCTGAAAAGGATAAATGGCAGGTAGCCATGGATGGGGAAATGCAATCCATGAAAGACAATAAAGTCTGGATTGAAGTAGACCTTCCACCCAATGCTAAGGTAGTTGGGTGTAAATGGCTCTTCAAGAAAAAGACTGACATGGATGGCAACGTACACACCTATAAAGCTCGTTTGGTGGCCAAGGGCTTTACCCAAACATATGGTGTTGACTATGAGGAGACCTTTTCTCCTGTGGCCGACATTAGAGCTATTAGTATTCTTATAGCCATAGCTGCCTACTATGACTATGAGATTTGGCAAATGGATGTCAAAACCGCCTTTCTGAATGGTCGCCTAGATGAAGATATCTATATGGCGCAACCTGAGGGGTTTGTGAATCCAAAATTTCCTGAGCGTGTATGCAAACTTCAAAGATCCATTTATGGATTGAAGCAAGCATCCAGGCAATGGAATAAGAAATTTGATGAGAAAATCAAGAAGTTTGGATTTACTCAAAATTTCGATGAGCCATGTGTATACCACAAAGTTAGTGGGAGTAACACTACTTTTCTTGTCCTATATGTCGATGACATATTAATCATGGGAAGTGATATACCAAGCCTTAATGAAGTTAAGGATTATCTTGGTAATTGCTTTGCCATGAAGGATTTAGGAGAAGCAGCGTATATCCTTGGAATCAAGATCTATAGAGACAGATCTAAACGGTTAATCGGATTAAGCCAAAGTGCTTACATGGATAAAATATTGAAGAGATTCAATATGCAAAATTCCAAGAAAGGATATTTGCCCATGCAAGTGGAACACGGCTTATGCAGCGAAATGTGTGCTTCTACACCTGAAGAGGTGGCATACATGAAGAAAGTTCCGTATGCTTCTGCAGTAGGATCTATCATGTATGCAGTTAGATGCACAAGGCCAGATGTGGCGTTCGCTCAAAATTTGACCAGTCGTTATCAGCAGAATCCAGGGAAAGATCACTGGCATGCTGTAAAGAACATTCTTAAGTATTTAAGGAATACTAAAGATATGTTTCTTGTTTTCGGGGGAAATCCAGACGCAGAACTGAATGTTACAGGTTTCTACGATGCGTCCTTTCAGACTGATAAAGATGATACGAAGTCTCAGACGGGTTACGTTTTTGTCATAAATGGAGGAGCTGTGGACTGGAAGAGTAAGAAGCAGAGTACAACGGCCATGTCTGCTACAGAAGCTGAGTACATTGCTGCATCGGAGGCAGCGCAAGAAGCTGTTTGGATAAGGAAATTCGTTAAGGATCTTGGAGTGATGCCTTCAATAGAATTACCTATAAATGTGTATTGCGACAACTCTGCTGCAATCACATTTACCAATGAACCTGGAGTTATGAAAGGCGCCAGACACTTTAAAATAAAGTATCACTATGTTCGAGAACAAGTCGATGATGGTGAAATAAAAGTACTCAAAGTTCACACAGATGACAATCTGGCTGATCCTTTCACGAAGGCATTACCTAAGGAGACATTTAATCGTCATGCTCAGGGTATTGGTCTTCGTTTAGCAGATAGTTTCATGTAAATCTGTTGGATTAGTATTTCGATAGGGACATGTAAACAATTATTATTTTAATGAAATAAAGTGCGGATAACGTTTATTATCATTATTAATATTTGTGTCCTATATTTGCATGTTTAAATCCGTGAATAATTTATTTATTCTAAATAGTCCATTGTCAATTAATAATATGGGAATATTATTGAACTAAGACAAATGTGAGGATTGGTAGAATGTACTGTAAGGTTAAGACACCAATGTCACATGATATTCATATTGGAAAAATTGAATATAGGACTTATCCCAACCACATGATTATACTTTATGGATCATAGTCATTAAGTATATCATGAATATTTATCCTCTGACTTGAGATGCCAGATAATTGCCGAGGATGTAGCTCATTTTCTGTGAGATAGTCTAACGCTATCCGTAAAAGGTAGTTATAAGGGCTATTTTCAGAAATGATGCGAAGTTCAAGGGTTATGCTCGCAGTCAATAAGGGATTTGTTCCTTCAACTTTGTGTTGAAGTTTAATACTGCTTGGCCACTCGTGTGATTAACAAGATGTTTGCGTGCGCACGCCCAAAGTATATCTGGAAGACGTTCAGATGTTTTGGTAATCTTGTTCAATTATGTATAAACGAGAAACTACTGTTAATTTTGGAATGACAAAGATCCATATCCAAATTAACGCGGTATTAGTAACAAAAGGATAAGTATGATGATTAAATCATCACATGATTTTTCCAGGAAAACCATACTCGGATCAAGCTGGGGGCAATGGGATCTGTTAAGCTAGACTAGCCCATGTCATTAATATTATTAATATAATCCAAGTGGGAGCTGGTAGGTTTTATGGATTAATATTAATATGTTTATGTCCAGTTTCGAACCCGAGACTCGGGATTGCACACAATAACGTGAGAGTTTCAATGATGAATAATTAAATATATATTTCATGTATTTATTTATTTATTCATTTCACTAAATAACACTTAACGACGGTTAGTACTTAACGGGGGTTTAACTAACGACCGTTAAAGGACTAAAAGTGCAAAAGGGAATTGGAAGGATCTAGAAACCCACCCAATGGCTTGGGTCGGCCGAATGGGTATGTTTAAGCCCTAGGTCGGTTTGTGTATCTTAGGGAACAAGTTTGTTTAGCCTATAAATACAATTCATTGTGTTTAGGGTTTTACTAATCTTGAATCCCTAACCAACCAAGCTTCTCTCTTCTTCTCCTCTTGCTTAGAACCGGTCGACTTTTTTATTCCCACTAGGGAATTCGACGAGTGTTGCTAGCATTCAAGTGCTTGGTTATTAGTGATCAAGAACCTAGCTTTTCCATTGAAACGCTATTCATTACGTGTGTACAAGATCGAGTGACAAGCTTAATTTAGCTTGTGATTTTCCTTGTTGTGTCGATCCAATATAATCCCATCTAGGGTTTATATAACTCGTTCTTGTTGAAGGGATTCCTTGTTCTTGCTAGGAATCACTAAGGTATGTTTTCTTTTAAGTTAATTAATTATATGTTCATGATCTATTCCGCTGCGTGATCTATTTGGTTATATGTTTATAGTTTGTTTATGATTCATAAAAACCAACACAGGTAAGCTCATCTAAAGAGAATTCGTTTTAATGATATGAAACATACTTTTGGTCCTATTCTAGAGTAAGAGCATCAACCATGTGAGAAACTATATCTTGGGCAAATGCTAAAATAATACATTAAACTTCCCACTTTTTGTCATTGTATGGTCCCAACTTTTTTTTTCGCAAATGTATGACTAAACTCTTTTCCATTAGTAAATGTATGACTAAACTTATGAAATTGGGTCATTGTGGGTATAAACGTCACATTATTAGTCCTTCATATTAACGGCCGTTAGTAAATAACTTACAATTCCGTTTTCTTACGTTTTCTTCCGTTTTTTTTACGTTTTCGTCTGTTTTGACACGTTTTCGTCCAGTTTTTTACGTTTTCGTCTGTTTTCACATGTTTTCGTCCCCTTTTTTAAGTTTTCGTATGTTTCGACACGTTTTCCTTCGTTTTTTTAAGTTTTTGTCCGTTTTCTTATGTTTTCGTCTGTTTTGACACGTTTTCGTCTGATTTTTTACGTTTTCGTCTGTTTTGACACGTTTTTGTCCAGTTTTTTACGTTTTCGTCTGTTTTGACACATTTTCAAAATGTTTTTTACGTTTTCGTCTGTTTTGACACGTTTTCCTTCGTTTTTTTTAAGTTTTCGTCCGTTTTCTTACGTTTCCGTCTGTTTTCACACGTTTTCGTCTTATTTTTAACGTTTTCGTCTGTTTTGACACGTTTTCGTCTAATTTTTTACGTTTTCGTATGTTTTGACACGTTTTCCTTTGATTTTTTAAGTTTTCGTCTGTTTTGACATGTTTTCCTTTGTTTTTTTTAAGTTTTCGTCCGTTTTCATACGTTTTCGTCTGTTTCACACGTTTTCGTCTGATTTTTTACGTTTTCGTCTGTTTTGACACGTTTTCGTCCAATTTTTTACGTTTTCGTATGTTTTGACACGTTTTCAAAATGTTTTTTACGTTTTCGTCTGTTTTGACACGTTTTCCTTTGTTTTTTTAAGTTTTCGTCCGTTTTCTTGCGTATTCGTCTGTTTTCACACGTTTTGGTCTGATTTTTTACATTTTCATCTGTTTTGACACTTTTTCGTCTGATTTTTTACGTTTTCGTCTGTTTTGACACGTTTTCAAAATGTTTTTTTTATGTTTTCGTCTGTTTTGACACGTTTTCAAAAAAACAGACGAAAACGTGTGAAAACAGACGAAAACGTAAGAAAATGGACGAAAACTTAAAAAAACGAAGGAAAACGTGTCAAAACAGACGAAAACTTAAAAAATCAAAGGAAAACGTGTCAAAACAGACGAAAACGTAAAAAATTGGACGAAAACGTGTCAAAACAGACGAAAACGTAAAAAATCAGACGAAAACGTGTGAAAACAGACGAAAACGTAAGAAAACGGACGAAAACTTAAAAAAACGAAGGAAAACGTGTCAAAACAGACGAAAACTTAAAAAATCGAAGGAAAACGTGTCAAAACAGACGAAAACGTAAAAAACTGGACAAAAATGTGTCAAAACAGACAAAAACGTAAAAAATCAGACGAAAACGTGTGAAAACAGACGAAAACGTATGAAAACGGACGAAAACTTAAAAAAACGAAGGAAAACGTGTCAAAACAGTCGAAAACGTAAAAAACATTTTGAAAACGTGTCAAAACATACGAAAACGTAATAAATTGGACGAAAACGTGTCAAAACAGACGAAAACGTTAAAAATAAGACGAAAACGTGTGAAAACAGACGGAAACGTAAGAAAACGGACGAAAACTTAAAAAAACGAAGGAAAACGTGTCAAAATAGACGAAAACATAAAAAACATTTTGAAAACGTGTCAAAACAGACGAAAACGTAAAAAACTGGACAAAAACGTGTCAAAACAGACGAAAACGTAAAAAATCAGACGAAAACGTGTCAAAACAGACGAAAACGTAAAAAACATTTTGAAAACGTGTCAAAACAGACGAAAACGTAAAAAACATTTCGAAAACGTGTCAAAACAGACGAAAACGTAAGAAAACGGACAAAAACTTAAAAAAACGAAGGAAAACGTGTCGAAACATACGAAAACTTAAAAACGGGACGAAAACATGTGAAAACAGACGAAAACGTAAAAAACTGGACGAAAACGTGTCAAAACAGACGAAAACGTAAAAAAAAACCGAAGAAAACGTAAGAAAACGGAATTGTAAGTTATTTACTAACGGCCGTTAGTATGAAGGACTAACAATGTGACGTTTATACCCACAATGACCCAATTTCATAAGTTTAGTCATACATTTACTAATGGAAAAGAGTTTAGTCATACATTTGCGAAAAAAAAAAGTTGGGACCATACAATGACAAAAAGTGGGAAGTTTAATGTATTATTTTAGCATTTGCCCCTATATCTTTCCTCATATTACATAAGAGTCTTTGAATTATTATGGAATTTTACCTTTTTTATATGTTTTCCACTTGTATAAACAAAATACGAAGCCACCTAAGAGGAGCACACCACCTACGGTTGCGAGACTTGTGATAAGTGCTGCTTGATTTGATTTTTCACCTGTAAAAATCGTGTTAGGGTCGTATAGATAATTTTTTTTTTGCAGAAACATGAAGAACTGAACGTTAGACCTCAATAAGAACATGCATTTACCTGATTCAGAATGAGAAAGGCGCAAGTAAAGATCCTCCCCACCAAATGAGAACTGCTCGATATCTATTAGGTCTTCTGTCCAGGCCATACAGTAAATGCCGGTCACAAAGGCATATGCCTTACAAGAGCAGTTATCCATGCACCAATTTTTGCATCCATCGGGATCGTTGTATGGAAAATAGAGATAGTGATCTGGGAGCTTGACCCCTCTTATAACCTGGAAATTATCAGGCTTAGTCTTCCCAGAAGCTAAACTACTTTCATTCTTCTCACACAAAAGTTCACTTCGCCTAACACAACCCCTTGTCCAGTTACTTTTGCCCCATTCATCGTTTGACTCTGGTACAAATCCTTTCAAGCAGTCACATCTTGGAGACTTGTTGCTTGTACAAATTGCAAAAGCACCACAAACTCCATAAACATCACAAGGATTCTTTGGTGCTTCCCAGCCTATCTTATTATCATCTTCCAAGTATATCATCTGAAACACACCATCAGGCTGTAAGTAAAGCCATCGGAAATCAGATGAGTTGAAATCGTTTATGGCGAGATATCCTCCTCCTTGTGAATTCTCTGGCACGAGGTTTATTAGTTCAGAGTACCCAGGATCCTGCTCCGGTATTCCTATGAACTTTCCTCCATCCCAGGGCCCACCTCTCCAGTGCGGCTTTGAACCATTCCATGTGAAAACTTGTGGCGGCCGCTCTGCAGAAAGTCCAACCACAAAATTTCCCGGAGTTGGATCTTCGTCACTTTTCCATGATGTCATTAAATGTTTCCCCTGTGTTTTACCATTCGTCCCAAGCTTCATGCCTGGTAATAGACTGTTGCTAGGATAATCGAAACTCTCCCACAAAATCATTCCTGAGATGGTATCATTTAGACAGAAGTCTCCTGTGTCTGTAAGCTTTGCAGTTGTTTTGTTGGACTGGAGCCTTATGTTTGTTGACCAGACAGTGTTGCGCTGACCATCTAGGATTCTCAGATTCCCATCATCGACAATAGTTAGGCTAGAACTTGTGTCAGAAACGGAGAGCGGACTTTCTCTGTTTGCGACCCATATAATTTTCCTTATAGTGATGTTTTTGAACCATATGCCAAGATATTGCTTAGCGGAATTATCTGGACTGAAGAAGCCTAGTTCAAAAACTTGATTAGCGGAGACAAGAGTTTTTCCTATGTAGATTGGATTATCTTTAGTCAATGTATCAGTTGCCCTGCAGTGTTGTAATGAAATAATCAGAATATACCAGCTTGTCATGCAGAAGCGGTTTACTGCAGTACCCCTACCAGTAGCCATTTCTTTCCCTCTCTATAGATTCATCTGTAGATGAAATATTTATATGGATCCTACAGCTTCCTTCAATTCAGCATAATATTCAAAATTTTAATATATGACCAAGTCGTTTTTTTGCTAAGTATAATTTAGAATATGAACGTATTGTGTTTTTAACTTTGACTTTTCTGATCCAGTTTCTAGTATTTACAAAGAATGATATCATATCTCATTAAAGAAACCCAAATCTAACCCCCCTCCCCCCTCCTCTTGATAGCTAAAGTTTCTCTACTTTGATGTTAACCACAACTTAAAAAATATGATTTTGGTCATACTACCATTTAGTACATTTAAATCCAGTCAAAGCCACATAAGTCAACATGATGAAAGTAAAAGTATGTGAAGTTTCATTTGGGAATTGTAGATTAATCATAATGTTAGGTTACGTAGAACTTTTCTATTTATTAAAAGATGGTGCAACTTCCTTGAAATTATGATTAGGAGCCAGTTAAACAAGGGTTCGACTAAATGCCCGTTGTTTACGGAACAAAAACAAATAAACTTAGGTGTCTTATGGTTTATGCTTTAAACTTTTGAGTCTTGTGTTTGATATTCATACTTCACAGTATATTCACATTATGTATATCTTCTCCCTGCTACCGATCAAGTCTTTAGGTCAAATTTTACATGATGCAAGGTACTAAATCTAGTATTAATGTAGGTTATTTATTTATTTATGTAATCAGGCTGCTCATTTTCTGATTTTGTACCATGGACATGCAGCTTATACTCTCAAATGATGGTATGAAATTTGTACCATCAGTCCATGCTAGTTGAGTCAAAACAGAACTTCAACTATGATTCCATAAGGCACATTGCTGATCATTAGTAGTTATCAATGAGGTAAAATCTTATTCTTATATATATTTTTGGAGAGAGGGGGTAACCGTGGTTTCCCACCTTTTGGCCGACTAATCCACATATGTTCATAAATATGTGACTTTGAAGAGCATCCTTTTGTTTGCAAACTGCATTATCATCCTAGTAGGGCATACAGATTTAGCTACCAACAGCCACATACATCGTGACACCATTTGAACACTCATTGTTAGTTCTCTTTTAATGTATTGCATCTGTTAAGTTCCTCGTACAAGTAAGAGTTGTTTTGGCATCGATGAAGTCAGCACCAGATTTGTCAAGCTTGGTCAAGCACTTGCATTGTCTTGCACCCAGAGCAGCTGTATATTTATTCACTAGACAGTGTGTCTCTTTGATGGTTGCTGCATTTCATATATATCAAGTTATGAGTACCTGACAGTTATAGTCTGTCTACTTTGATAGAAACCACTATATAGAAAAATGACTTGGACCATACTTAGGGTTACTGACTTACTGGTACAGTTAATTGTTGATCCTGTCAAAACGACATAAAGTCAACATAATGAAAGTAGAAGTGTGCAAGCTTTATTAAGAAATTAAAGATTGACCGCAGCATTTGGTTTCATACAACGTTTTCATTGACATAAAAAAGGCGCAACTTCCTTAGAATTCTGATTATAAACCATTTAAGGTTTTGACTGCCCTGCAGTGTTGTAATGAAATAATCACCATATACGAGTATGTTTACAGAAGCCGATAGCCGAACCCATTAGTTTCTATAGACCCGTCTGCAGATTAAGGTGTTAGAATTTCCAAGAACTTACATATAGTGATATCATCTCATTTTTAAAGAATTAGAGACCAACACGTGACTCTGATAGCTATACTTTCTCTACTATAATGTATATAAAGGTTGTGTCAAGGGTTAGTTGTACAGTCAAAATTAGATAAGTCAACTTGAGATAAAGTCAACTTGATGAAAATATTAAGCTTCTTACAAAGATTTTATGGACCAAAACATGGCCCTACCTAAGAGTATGTATTCTTTAGGTAAAAATCTGAAGTCATGTTTTAAGATGTTGCATAGTGAAAAACAATTGGTTACTTATTTATGTATGTCATTCCTTTGGATCCAAATACTATAAAAAAAGAAGAAAAAAATAATTGCTCAGAAGCGCTTTCTATTATTCGAAGAATCGAACTGTTTGTGATGACCCAACATCACATTGAGCGCTGATATCATCATAGCAATTTGAATTGCACCAGCCGGGAATCGAACCCGGGTCTGTACCGTGGCAGGGTACTATTCTACCACTAGACCACTGGTGCCAGATGGTTATTGCTTCCCCATATATATTTATAACATATTATTTATGCCATACTATATAAAAAGAAGAAAAAAATAATTGCTCAGAAGCGCGCTTTTCATTATTCGAAGAATCGAACTGTTTGTGATGACCCAACATCACATTGAGCGCTGATATCATCATAGCAATTTGAATTGCACCAGCCGGGAATCGAACCCGGGTCTGTACCGTGGCAGGGTACTATTCTACCACTAGACCACTGGTGCCAGATGTTTATTGTTTCCCCATGTATATTTATAACATATTATTTATGCCATACTATATAAAAAGAAGAAAAAAATAATTGCTCAGAAGCGCGCTTTTCATTATTCGAAGAATCGAACTGTTTGTGATGACCCAACATCACATTGAGCGCTGATATCATCATAGCAATTTGAATTGCACCAGCCGGGAATCGAACCCGGGTCTGTACCGTGGCAGGGTACTATTCTACCACTAGACCACTGGTGCCAGATGCTTATTGATTACCCATATACTTACCTATGCTACCAATTCACAGATGTGTATGTATTTACGTATTCAGGTTGCACGTCACAAATAAATGGTATAATTATCTGCACTGCTGGTTGTGACCCATTTTTCTACATCCAAACAGAACTTCGATATATGATTCCACAGGGGTGTAATCTGTATTACAGTGCTGAAGGTGTTGGTTATGCGCACGTCAAATCAATAGTTATACGGCTAGAAATTACGTGAGCCTATCGGGGCACACACGTATATACTTAGAGAACGTTTTAGTTAATGTAATTAATATATTACATGTATTAATTATATTAAGTAAGGTTTACGAAATTAATTAATAGTCGATAGTTAACCGTTAGACGCTTATTTTAACTAACGGGCTAAATTAATTATTAGTAATGTACTAATAAATAATGAAAGCCCAAGTGAAAAGTGAACTTATTTAGAGTTGTCAGCCGACTATTGATGAATATGGAAAAGATTGTGTCTTGAATATGGAAAAGATTGTGTCTTGCTTGTACAAAAAGCCAAGAATATAATATATATATATATATATATATATATATATATATATATATATATATATATATATATATATATATATATATATATAGGATAAAGATCAAATAAAAAGACAAATATCCGTACATTACGTAAAAAGATTTTTTTTTTCAAAAATTTTCTCGAAAAATTCCAAAAAAATTCCACTAGATCAGGTATGTTGGTGCATTAAAAAGTTGTGAAGGAAGTTTTTCTAAAAGTTGATATTTTTTCCGAAAAAAATTTATGAAAAAATACGTTTGTGCATTAAATCGCTTTTTTGTGCATCAAAAATTCGTTTTTGCACCCAAGTTCTTTTGACTTTTTTAATCAAAATAACATTGCGCATCTAACTAAAACAAGTTGAAAATTTTGTACATCAAAAATTTTTTGCGCATCAAAATTCGTTTTTTGTGCATTAAAAAAAACGTATAAAAACTCAAAATTAGAAAAACTTCTTTCACAAAAGTTTCATGCACCAACATTCCCGATCTTGTGGAATTTTTATGGATTTTTTCGCGAACTTTTTTAAAAAAAAAAAATCTTTTTACGTAGTGTACGGATATTTGTCTTTTTATTTTAACTTTATCCTATATATATATATATATATATATATATATATATATATATATATATATATATAGGGAAGGGTTCTTTTCAGAACCAAATTAAGGTACAGAACTGCGAGAACCGATCCTATCCATTAGATTTTATCATCAATGGCTGTGATTCACCATGGCATTATTGTAATTAATTGCATGTATTTTTTTCCGTTTTTTTGTTTTTGGAGGGCAAATTTGGAATTTTCTATATCTTTAATTTTGGCAACTGATCTCTTTACTTTTGAACTAGCACAAAATCAGGAGCAGTTAAGATTTTCATCTCTAAAACGATCAAAACATATCGACTCTCATAATTTTCCGGCATTCAAAAATCAAACTAAATCATATCTCCTACCAACTATAAAATCACGATTAGAATTAGGGTTTGAAGCTCAAAAGGCGGAGGGAAAAAAAACACAGCGGCAATTTTTTTATTAATCAATGGAAGGTATGTTTTCGATTTCTTGCGAGTCAAATGGTTAGTAGGTGTAAAAGTATATAATATTCAATGTGCGAAAATGGAAGGTAAGCAATGGATGGTTTCATGTTATGATCAAGGAATGGTGTGTTTGTAGGATTAAGTCGTGCACATGTGTTTTTTTAAGATGAAAGTTGTTGCGGAAAATAAAGTAATCTTGTAACGAGTTATACATGTGTTTTGAAAAGGGATGGTTCTTTTAGAAGCTGTGTTTTTTGAGGTATCCATTATTTGATGTGTACATGTGTTTTTGTAGATGATTTGTATGAATTAGTTGTTGTAAAAAAAAAAAAAAAAAAATCTTGTAGAGAGTTATACATGTGTTTTGATACTTGAGGTATACATGTCAGATGTTTTGATTAAATTGGATGTGTGTATTTTGGTTTTGATATGTTTTTGTTGATCATGTATATGTATTAATGAGTTTGAATTGTGTATACATGTGTTATGAGATAACAATTGTAATTGATTACTAAAAATGGAGCATCAGGAAGCTTTTTTTTTTTAGGTATCCATTATGTGAGGAATACATGTGTTTTTTGAAATTATTTGTATGAAATGCTTGTTGTTAAAAAGTGTAACTGATTATTAAAAGGGTAGAATGTGTTTTCAATTGTGTATACATTTGCGAAAGTGGTTTGATTACTAAAAGGGTAGACTGTCTTTTTAGTACGATAGTGCGAAAGTGCTTTGATGTATACATGTGCAAAAGTGTAGACTGTCTTTCAATTGTGTAAGAATACATGTGATTGGTTCATTTACAAACGAGCCGGAAATCCAAAGGCTGAGTTATACATGTGTAATGTTAAAGGATTTGAAATAGCGTTGGTTAAGGGGTGTTTGGTAGATAGTTGTAAATGGGTGAAAATGCGTAGAAACTGTTCATTTGCAACTTATAAATTTTTAATCTGTTATACTTGTAGAATATTTATGTTTTTGACAGCAGACATTTAGTGATTTTGATTGTTTTTTTAGTGTTTTAGTATTATAGTGCAAAAGTGCTTTGATGTATACATGTGTTATTAGAGAAAAATTATAACTGATTCCTGATAGTGTTGAATGTCTTTTGAATTGAGTAATAATAGTGCAAAAGTGCTTTGAAATGCATTAGTTTTCAATTGTGTATACATTTGCGAAAGTGGTTTGATTACTAAAAGGGTAGACTGCCTTTTTGGTACAATAGTGCAAAAGTGCTTTGATGTATACATGTGCAAAAGTGTAGATTGTCTTTCAATTGTGTAAGAATACATGTGATTGGTACATTTACAAACGAGCCGGAAATCCAAAGGCTGAGTTATACATGTGTAATGTTAAAGTATTTGAAATAGCGTTGGTTAAGGGGTGTTTGGTAGATAGTTGTAAATGGGTGAAAATGCGTAGAAACTGTTCATTTGCAACTTAGAAATTTTTAATCTGTTATACTTGTAGAATATTTAAGTTTTTGACAGCAGGCATTTAGTGATTTTTGATTGTTTTTGTAGTGTTTTAGTATTATAGTGCAAAAAGTGCTTTGAAATGCATTAGTTTGAAATGCATGTGTAAAAATACATGTATTTGTACATCAGTAGTGTAACTAAAAATGTAAGTATAAGTCTGATGTATACTTGTGTAAAAATACATGTGTTTTTGCAAAGGTACATGTGTATTCTAAAATTTAAGTTGTTCTGAACGATTGTCGAAAATGTATGTGGTATGTGAAAATACATTTGGTGTGCAAATAATACATGTGTTATGCAAAAATGCAGTTGTTGTAACTGATTAATCTGATGTATACATGTGTTATTACAGGAAAATTGTAACTGATTCGTAAAAGATGTATAAGGTTTTTTTAGTAGTGTAATTATGAATAGAAGATGTTGCGTTAAATTGTTGTGTCAACAGTATTTTGATAAGTTCTCTTTAATTTCATAGGAACACCGTTGCGTTGGACTAAAACAAGGGTTACCGTTAGCAGGAATGTGGAAGTATCACCAGGAAATAGAGGTTAGTTGTGTTTAGTTTGTGATTATTTATTGGCACACTTTGTTTGTAGGAAAGTGTTTTAAAAAAGAAATAAACGAATGCAGTGTCTCCTCGTACAAAAGGAAAGAAGCGAGCTGCTGGTAGTGTTGTTATTAAAAATAACAAGAAACATAAATGTATACATCTGTCATTGTTAAAATATATTTGTATTTTAAAAAAACAATGAAAAGAAAAGTAATAATCCTTTATATTTAATAATAACTTGTTGCAGGGGGAAAAACCAAAGAAGCTGATGTGGCTGGTCCATCATGCATATATACAGAGAGCGAAATAGGAGCTAATGAGAGTAAAACATCGAAGAAGCCGAAAGACATCTCTACCACTTTGAGAACACGGTCTAGCCCACACCCTTTATATTTAGCTATAGCAACATTGAAAGCTAACCAACAAGCTTGTGTTGCCTCATTGGGATTTGGCAATTTGCTTGATTTTAAGGTTGATGGGATACCTTCGAGGCTGGGTTTCTATGTGGTTAATAACTTTGATGGTGAGAGAATGGAGATTAAGTTGGACAGAGGTTCTGTTGTTGTGGATGGTGAAACAGTTAGTGAAATGCTAGGTTTGAAGAATGAGGGTGAAAATATTATGGATGCTGAGGTGACAGATAATGAGGAGATGATAATGGAGTGGAAGAAGCAGTATGATAATGAGGAAGATAAGATAACACCAAATGCTGTAAAGGGAATGATACGTATGTCAAAGCTTGCTGATATGAATTTCAAGTTGAATTTCATAGTTTTGTTTGCAAATATCATGGGATGTTGCAAAAAAAATGGTTCCTGTCACTTGGAAATACTTAATCACATTAGTCCTAAGACTAAAATAGATAATATAAATTGGTGTAAGTTTGTGGTTGATAGTCTTCCAGAGTGTAAGAATGGGTGGAAGCCAAAGCTAAAGAACAATTATTTTTGCGGTCCTGTTACACTTTTGACGGTAATCTAACTCATAAAAATTGGTTTGTATTTTTGTGCACATGTATACTGTTGTTTATTAATAATACTTGATGAAAATACAGATGATATATGTTGATGGAACGAAGTGTGAATCGCTACCTATTGTGCGACACAGACCACCAACATCAAAGTGGTCAATGGATTTGTTAAGAGAGAGGGAGGCTGCAGAAATAGATTCGGGTGGTTTCGGTTTAGGAGAAAAGGAACCTCCGTATGAGGAAGAAGAAGATTATGGTTTCCCAGAAGATATAGAGGTAATATAGAACTAACACATGCCATGCAATCAGTGACAGCGAAGTTGGAGTTGCGGTTTTCCCTTTTTTTTTTACCAACTTCTTTCTGATTATCGTCATTTTGTTGTTTTTCGACCAAAGTATCTTTCACTACTGTTTTCCTAGGTTTTCCAGCCTTGTTACATAATATATATTTGTGAGTAATATCACCATTCTTACGCTTCGTGGTTGATTTCCTAATCGAGAACCTAGCCTTCTGAGAATATTCTAGATACATGTTGTAAGCTTCATCAAAATTATCAAAAATATCACCTTCAGTTGGTTTTTCTTCTAATGGTACGTCTGGGATCCAATACTTATGACCGTTCGGAGTGGGAACAACTTCATTATCAGACTCGCTGGAGTCCAAATCAGAGCAATCTGCAAATTATGAAATACACACACAAATGTTATTATGCATGCAAAATTTAATATTTTATACATGTACCTCAACGACACAAGATCACTCTAAAAACACGCAATAAACATCATATGCACTGGTCTTTATTACACACACACCAGGACCTACTGACATGCAGTAAACTGAACTTCAAACAGCCCTAATTATATAATACGACATGTGTATAGATCCATGGTTATCACAGTATCCAATCGACCCAAAGTGACCCTTATATTAACACATATGTCGTTATCAGTTAGGTCTCTGGTTGAAACACATGTATTATCAAGACTTACTATCAGTTAGTAATTCAAATTCCAGATCGTTGACAAAAATCATGTGATGAAAAATAAACAATAAACATATAACGTTTGTGAAAACACATGTATATGTTAACCTGTTAATTACCAGAATCATGTGATGAAAACAAAATTCTAGACAACGTTAAATACACATAAACAATATGATATTGGAAATTAAAGAAAGTATAAGAGTTATAATTACCAGAATGACCATCATCATCAGAGTTAACAATGGCATCAATGTTTTCAGATAGACTAACATCATGCGAAGGTGTTTCAGCATGTTTTTCGTTGATTTCAACTGGCACATTCGGATGATCTTGAGCAGTTTTTTCACGTGTGGAATCCATTTGTGTGTGTGTGTTTTTTTTTCAATTATGATGTTGATAAAGTAACTGGTGATGATCGACTTATATTGTGATGAAGATAAGAAAGTTTTAAGATTTGATACTGAATATATGATTTGATCCTTTAAATTTAACCACTTCCAAAAATAAAGGAGAAGTTACAGATTCTTATTAAATGTAAATGTTGGTAAACTACCGAAAATGCCCCTACGAAAATAGGATAATAATAATTAAATGATAATTATTTATCTAAAATCTGATTGGTCCTTGTCAGTTCTCGCAGTTCTGTACCTTTTTTTGGTTCTGAAAATAACCCTACACTATATATATATATATATAGGATAAAGATCAAATAAAAAGACAAATATCCGTACATTACGTAAAAAGATTTTTTTTTTCAAAAATTTTCCCTAAAAATTCCGAAAAAATTCCACAAGATCAGGTATGTTGGTGCATGAAAAAGTTGTGAAGGAAGTTTTTCTAAAAGTGGATATTTTTTCCAAAAAAAAATTATGAAAAAATACGTTTGTGCATTAAATCGTTTTTTTGTGCATTAAAAATTCGTTTTTGCACCCAAGTTCTTTTGACTTTTTTAATCAAAATAACATTGCGCATCTAACTAAAACAAGTTGAAAATTTTGTGCATCAAAATTTTTTTGTGCATCAAAATTCGTTTTTTTGTGCATTAAAAAAAACGTATAAAAACTCAAAATCAGAAAAACTTCTTTCACAAAAGTTTTATGCACCAACATACCCGATCTTGTGGAATTTTTTTGGATTTTTTCGCAAACTTTTTGTTAAAAAAAATCTTTTTACGTAGTGTACGGATATTTGTCTTTTTATTTTAACTTTACCCTATATATATATATATATATATATATATATATATATATATATATATATATATATATATATATATATATATATATATATATATAGTGAGACTTTCTTGCGAGAACCATTTTATCTGCGAGAACTGAGAGAACCACCAAAAACATACGTGCACGCCTTCAATAATTGTATTTTTGCACATATGTTCTAAAAACAACATATATGTTTTTAAAAAAACATAGTTGTTCTAAAGAATTTGATAAGAAATTGGAAATACAACATTTTTCTTTGAAGGTGTGCATGTATGTTCTTATAAGGCGTGCAACGACAATATTGCGGCCTTGTGTAAGGTTTTTGTGAAAAAAGAGGATGAGGTCATGATGATATTGAAGAACATAGGTGGATACTTACGATTATTGATGATTTGCATGTATTTTTATTTTATTTTAAAAGGCGTGCATGTATGTTTTTTGTGGTTCTCTCAGTTCTCGCAGATAAAATGGTTCTCGTAAGAAAGTCCCCCTATATATATATATATATATATATATATATATATATATAGGGGTTAATGTGAGATCAACCTTAAAATTCTAAAAGTAAGACCCAATATGGACCATTGGATCATTGTATTTGTGTTTAATGAGATTAATGCTTGATGAATGGCATTTATGTAATTAAATAAGGTTTCAAGGGTATTTTAGAGAATTCAAATCTGAATGTGGTCAATTTTTTTCCAAATTTTTGTCTATTTTTTATAAAAAAATCTGGTTCCATATTTTTTATACATTAAATTTGATACATAATCCAAATACTAAATGTATCACCAAACCAAACAAAAACTAATAAATTATCAAAACTAAAAAAACAAGATCTCGTTACACAGCAGCTTCCGGTATCAACAAAAAAAAAGATACACCAAACTACCATCTCTTTATTCCTATTACAAAAAAACAAGATCTCGCACCGATTACAAACAAAAATCTAAACACCAACATATCTTACAAATAATATTCACTGATATACCTAAGATACACCAAATTGCCATCTCTTACTAATACACATGTTACAGAAAAATCTAAACATTCCGACGGATTCGTTCGAGGCAAAAAAAATCCAGAACTCCGCCTGATACACACTTACATTGGACTATAAAAAATCTTTAAAACAATCAAATCCCATATGATAAACGGCACCAGATTCCGGTATACCGGATATATTGGTTCACCGGAAAAATGATATACAATGCTATAACCTGCCAGGGCTGTTAGGGGTGTTCGCGGGGCGGGTCGGTTCGGTTAGTTGGAAGATTTAAATTGTCCATCGCGGGGCGGGTAATTAATTTTACTATCCGAAACCGAACCGTACTAGGCGGGTAACCGGACAAGCGGGTACCCGAAATGAGCGGTTACCCGTGGTTCGGGTCACGGTTAACCATTTTAGACATTTAATCGAGTTTAACCTTTTAAACAATAACATGTTCTAGAACGTAAAATGTCATTTTAGTAAAATTAAATGACATTTAATAGATAATAGTCATATAAAAGTTATCCCGTTAGAATAATTGCATTCAAATATCCATACATAATCAATTAACAAAATAATAGTTATTCGATGTTTATAGATTACAATCACATTTATCAACTTTAACACATAAATGTTTAGAAATGTTCACATTAGGAGCGAAAAAGGCGTTATACAATAAAATTAGTGCAATAATATAATTAATACTTGTACAATTATTTGAATATTTAGTTAAAAAAACCTTCATGTATTAATCTCGGTTCGGTTCGGTTAACCGTGGATATCAAAAAATAAAAAACGAAACCGAACCGTGATAAGCGGGTTTTTTCGGTTTCGGTTTTTTTTCGGTTTCGGTTTCTTCGGTTTCGGGTTTTTTCGGTTTCGGATTGAGCGGTTCGGCTCGGTTCTTCGGTTTCTCGGATTTTTTGAACACCCCTAGCTGTGGTTACACCGGTACACCAGATAAACGGCACCAGATTCCGGTACACCGGATACACCGGTACCCCGTAAAAACAACTTATAACTTGCTAGGGTTGTGGTTACAGATCCGGTACACCGGATAAATCCATGATGGTCACAGATCCGGTACACCGGATAAATCCACTATAGTCACATATCTGGTACACCTGCTAGGGTTGTGGTCACAGATTCCGGTACACCGGATACACCGGTAGGGCTACAGTCGACTAGTCACATATCTGCTACAGTCGACTAGATTTCGGTACACCGGAAAAACAACTTATAACTTGCTAGGGCTGTGGTTACAGATCCGGTACACCGGATAAATCCATGATGGTCACAGATCCGGTACACCGGATAAATCCACTATAGTCACATATCCGGTACACCGGATATCACCTGCTAGGGCTGTGGTCACAGATTCCGGATACACCGGATATCACTTGTACACCGGATGCACCGGATATCACCTTCTAGGGCTGCAGTCGACTAGTAAAGTTGACTAGGAACGATGACGAAAATTAACAGTGACTTGATTCTAGATCCGTTTCATATGCAAATAAAAAAAAACATTCGACTTTAGTCCCCAAACAATTAACGACGTCTAGGGTTTTATTTCCAAGTAGCAACAGTGGTGGTGTTGGAGTTTTAAAGGTTGACGAAGGGTGGTTGTCACCGACGACGGCTTTTGGTTCGCCGGAAAAAAAGATGGTGGGGAGGAGAGAGTGAAATATTGGAGGCGGATCTGTTTATGGGAGGGAGGAGATGGAGCTGTTTCTAATATTTATTCACAAACTGATCAGACTTCCTTTTTCTTTAAAGAATTCGATAAAGTTAACCAAGAAACTAAACCAAGTGTTTTGTGTTTCATTCGTAAGCAAGTACTAGCATCCTAGCGTTCTTGTTAGACGTGTAGTGTGTGCATTTGATAGAGATCAACTCACTATAGTTGATTGGTTCGTGTGTTCGTGATCAAGATCAAGACTTGGTGTTTATCTATTTTTAATAGATTCGAGGTTAGTATTTTATGTAGTTTAATTATGTGTTTTAATTCATAACATTAAACTTAGATCCATCCGCTGCGTACTCGTGGTATTGATGGTTTAGTCAATATGAATTCCCAACAGTGGCATCACGAGCCATCTCGTTTGGTGTTATGGGTTACACATAGAGTCGCTTGCTACGCTAATTAAACACATATATTAATTGTTATGACAATAACATGCATTATTGTCATTTAATTAAATCTTGATCTTGTTTAATTATTAATGGTTAATAAGACTTAAAAGGGGTTAGGAAAATTAAAAAGATTATTGTAACATGTACTTCTTCTTTTTCTTTTCCAATCTTAAGGCTTACGCGGTCATTAGTAATGACGTTTGTGATGGGGTTTCGGCTATGGAGGGATTGCGGTGGGGAGGGAGTTATAGTGGTGGTGTCAGATTGAATTGGTGATGGTAGTGTTAGATGTGAAATGTGCTAGATCTGTGTTATAAAGAGATAGAGAGGTATAGATAAACAGTGAATAATATGTAAAATGACCAAAAAACCAGTTGCGTAATATACGGTTGCCCAACAACTAATAGTTGCTCAAAAAACACTACGTACTTTGGTCGGACACGTGGCATCCCTAGTTGGTCGGACAAGTTGCCCTGGTCTAGTATAAGAATTTTGTAAGATCGGGTCGGATAAGCAAACGCATTGAGCAACTGGGGCAGTGTAATAATTATCCCTTTTTTTTAAACCCAACTTACATAGTTTGGAAAACACATTAAAAAAAAAAATGAGAATGTAGCCATTGCATTTGGAAATAAATAAACGAATATAACAAGCGGTGGCCATACCACTTGTCCACATATCCATGATTTTCACTTTCTCTTTTGCATTTATTCTCTCTTTTATTTATGTGTGGAAGTTGTCAAATCGTATGTAAATTATATTCTCTTTTTAACCGAATATACCATTTTTTTAGTGTTCTTATTCTTTGTACGGTTTTCACTTTAGTTGCTTTTATTCGCAATTTTTAAGATTGTGGAAAAGAAGAATGTTGAATATGTGAGGATGGATAGGGATGCTAAATATTGTGTGTTACAAATAATAACATATATCTAATATACTTGATGTACAATTTTTAGATACAATTTCGACTAGGAAATGGTATTTTTCTATTAGTGACTGGCCGGTTAGCTAAAAGTTTCTTGGCTCTGCGCAAAGACGGATAACGCGAGGAACAATGCTGATGGCTCGCGCAATAGGCCGAAAAAAATGAAGGTCATAACGCACCATACCTAGTGCTCTAAAAGCTTAGGGTGCTCAAGCCTATAAATAAGTTTTCAAAAACTACAAGAATCATATTTTACTTGTTTAAAATTACATTCAGGCATTTAGCTACAACTACCAGCTCTAACTAACTCCGCTAAACACACATAACAGGATAATATTTTCATATATAAATTTACAAAAAGTTATAAGCTATTAGTTGTATAAAACATATTAAAAAAAAAGAAAAAAAAAAAGAAAAAAACATATTCTACAACTCAAATTTTCACTTGCATGTTTGTTTTGTGAATTGTAAGTTTGTAACTTGTAAGTGGCAATATAAAGTTTACTAGGTGTTACTTTCTTAAGAGATTGAGATTCAAGTCTCACTTGAGACAAAATGTTATCAATCATGTTTTGGGGGCAGTAATATAATTTATCATCAAATTTTACCATCAACTGTAAATTGCTTTCCTAAATCGAATTGCCCCCAAGTTTGCAGTTCAATTAGCTTCGGCCTGATAAATACTAATTGAAGTAGTCATTTACATATTATATTAGGCACTAAAATGAGTTCAATTACAAATGCACAAATTTTTTGTTTGGAGGTTTATTTTGTTTATCATGTGTTTAAAAAAGCATATATAAGCATCACACGTACTAAATTACGCGAGATGAATTTTTAAATAATATATACGTTTTTTTTAACATCTAGCGTACCACACGTACAAAATTACGCGTGATGATTTTTTTATTTTTTTTTCGACCACTAAAATGTTGACACGCAATCACGCGTACCCACACGTACATTAATACGCGAGATCAATGGGTAGTTTTGAATATGGAGAAAAGTTCGGGCACTGCAAGAAAGCTACCCATGTAAATGGGTAGCACAGTAATTTTCGCTTTTTTTTTTTTTTTTTTTTTTTTTTTTTTTTTTTTTTTTTTTTAATCTTTAGTACTTAAAAGAGATAAAAAATGTCAAGTTTGATAGTCAAAATATCAATTTTTTTTGTTCGCTACACGAAAGTCACATTTGTGACAAGTATTATGTTTTTTCAAAGATTTTGCCCTATATAAAACTTACATTCATAATTTACAAAACGGTATCTCACACTTTTACTTACTTTTTCTTTTATGCACAAGTCAACTTATACCCAAATTTGACATGGCTAATGAAAAATAACGAGAATAATATAACTTCGCGCTATGTTTTATGCTAAAAAATTTAAATCGATTTAAAATGAATATTTTTACATAAATGTGAAATGTATTTATACTCTCATGCGTTGTAGAGGTTCTAAACACACATACATTTGAATTTTTAAATTGAAAATAACAATTATAAGTTAGTTATGAAAATGTAACTTTCAAATGAGGCAATGCCACTCACTTATGGCTTGTTATGAGAAACCGTCTTAAAACTCATGATCGAATGAGGCAATGGGATGTAGGAAGCGATGTTGACCTTAACCAGCTTCGTTGTTCGTTACGCAAGAATCAACCCAACTCTCATGCTCACCTTTTTTTTGAATGTCCATATTCGTTACAGGTTTGGTTTCGTGTTTTGCATAGGGCAGAAATTCAGTTTGCATCGACTAAATGGAGTGATATAATGGCTTGTTTAATACCCATACATATCCAAACGAAACAATGTAGCAATTATTGTGGCTCGGCTTATTTTGGCTGCAGTTTCTTACTTCGTATGGCAAGAGAGGAATAACCGAGTGCATGAAAAGGATGAGAGGAATATCGACCAACTGTCTTAAGATTATTACCGACACGGTTAGATTAAAATTAGCCTCCATTAGTTTCAAGAAGAAAGATCGGGTCGAAAAGATGCGCAAGACTTGGAAGATTGATTGTATTCGCATGGAAGATGGCTGATGGGTTGTTTGTCTAGTGTGCTAGAGTTCGGAGTGTAAAGTTAGTTTATCTTGAATTTTTTCGTTCGATCTCTAGTTTTGTTTTGCTGGTTGTTAAGTTTTGAGTATGTTAAAAACTTATAAGTTTATTGAGGGGTGGATCATGACCACTTCTCCATGTACTATAACTCTTATAATTTTTTTATATATTCACCGGGTATAAACCCTTTACAAAAAAAAAAAATGCATACACTTTTGATTCGGTGTGTTACAAGAGTTTACAAACTTAAAGCGTGTGATAGGGCAAAAAAGAAAAATTTATATATATCGGGGCTGTTTGGTTATTTTCGAAGCTTAAAATCCAAGAATCAGTTTAGAGTTTAGAAACTAAAAGATTAGGTTAAAAAAATGTTAACCAATATTAGGGCTGTAAACGAGCCGAGCTGAGCCGAGCCAGGGTAGGCTTGGGCTCGGCTCGTTTAAAAATCGAGCCGAGCCGGCTCGGCTCGTTTATTTATACGAGCCGAAAAGTTGAGCTCGGGCTCGGCTTGTCAAATACTCGAGCCAGCTTGTGGCTCGTCGAGCCCGCTCGTTTACATTGAATGGGATATACTTTAACATAAAAAAACAATAAATAAGCTACACGATTTTAATCCAGGTCAAAATGTCAAATACTAATTCAATTCTAATAAAAATTAGTTCTGCAGTTCTGCAATATGGCCATCAAAGTAATTAACAAAATAACAGACTTGAGTTTCTTTCATCTAGAAGTTAACAAAATAGCATTTCCAAAAGGGATTAAGTCCTAGAATAGCAATGTACTTTTCAAAGTGAACCGTTTTGGTACGCGTACTTTTTTAAAGTTGTAGAATAGCAATGTACTTTCACAAGTGTTCCAATTTGGTACGTGACGATGACGTGTCATACCCGAAAGTCTGACACGTGGCACCATTTATAGCGTGACACGTCATCGTCACGTACCAAATTGAAACACTTATGAAAGTACATTGCTATTCTACAACTTTAAAAAAGTACACGTATCAAAACGGGACACTTTGAAAAGTATATTGCTATTCTACGACTTAATCCCTTTCCAAAAACTTGAATTACTCTTTCATCTAGTTGTATATATTATATTATATATAACTAAAGTTTAGTTATATATATATATATATATATATATATATATATATATATATATATATATATATATATATATATATATATATATATATATATATATATATATACGAGCCAAACGAGCGAGCTAACGAGCGAGCCAACGAGCGAGCTAACGAGCGAGCCACGAGCCAAGCCGACGTTGGCTCGGGCTCAGCTCGTTTACAAACCGAGCCGGCTCGACTCGACTCGTTTATAAACGAGCCGATTTCGAGCGAGCTTTTTTCGAGCGAGTTTCGAGCAAGCCACGAGCTGCGAGCTTTTTGAACAGCCCTAACCAATATTAGTCTTAAACCTGCATCATTTTGATCATTTTAGTATTAGAAAACTAACATCAACATATTTTGGCACTAGACCAACACAACATCTTGTTTCATTATT
Organism: Artemisia tridentata subsp. tridentata; assembly: GCA_021014915.2. Lineage (NCBI taxonomy): Eukaryota > Viridiplantae > Streptophyta > Magnoliopsida > Asterales > Asteraceae > Artemisia > Artemisia tridentata. Next base: position 17,425,033 of record CP139507.1, on the reverse strand, counting down.
GGGCTTTTTAATACATCTTTTTCCTCGTTCAAGTTGGGCTTCTAATGAACCCACTTCAAGTAGCTCATCATGAGCATCTCAACTTTACACCCTAGCTAGTATAGTCTTTATAATAGCTGAGGAGCAGGTCAACTTATTTACATCTGTATCTCTATATAAACAAGCCCTATTTTATCTAGGGTTGTTCAAAAAGCTCGCGGCTCGTGGCTTGCTCGAAACTCGCTCGAAAAAAGCTCGAAAAAAGCTCGCTCGAAATCGGCTCGTTTATAAACGAGTCGAGTCGAGCCGGCTCGGTTTGTAAACGAGCTGAGCCCGAGCCAACGTCGGCTTGGCTCGTGGCTCGCTCGTTAGCTCGCTCGTTGGCTCGCTCGTTTGGCTCGTATATAATATTATATATATATATATATATATATATATATATATATATATATATATATATATATATATATATATATATATTATATATATATATAACTAAACTTTAGTTATATATAATATAATATATACAACTAGATGAAAGAGTAATTCAAGTTTTTGGAAATGCTATTTTGTTAACTTCTAGATGAAAGAAACTCAAGTCTGTTATTTTGTTAATTACTTTGATGGCCATATTGCAGAACTGCAGAACTAATTTTTATTAGAATTGAATTAGTAGTTGATATTTTGACCTGGATTAAAATCGTGTAGCTTATTTTTTGTTTTTTTATGTTAAAGTATATCCCATTCAATGTAAACGAGCGGGCTCGACGAGCCACAAGCTGGCTCGAGTATTTGACGAGCCGAGCCCGAGCTCAACTTTTCGGCTTGTATAAATAAACGAGCCGAGCCGGCTCGGCTCGATTTTTAAACGAGCCGAGCCCAAGCCTACCCTGGCTCGGCTCAGCTCGGCTCGTTTACAGCCCTAATTTTATCTAAAAGCTTCATCAATAGAACAACAAATATTTTCAAGTTTAAACTTTAAAAACCTACATATCATTTTTTTAAAGTACTCATATAATTTGCCTTCAACTATAAAAGCAACTCCCCACCAAAGGGCTTATTTCCCAATAGTATCACTTGTTTTGTGAGAAACTGCCCAACCAAATGGTTGTTGGTGCAAGTCCTGCATAGGACATGTGAGGTAGTCTGTGGTGTATATTTTGAGGTATAGTTAGTTTCCGTTTTACGAAAAAAAAAAAAAAGCAACTCCCCGCAATATAATTTGTCCCTAATTTGCACGTGAAACACTATTGACCAAAGGTTGCAAAAATAGGTGGGTTAGGCCGGGTCACGGGTCTATATGGTTTGGGTCTATACAGGTCTGGATTTATATGTGTCTTTTAGAAACATGAGTCTAGGTCTAGATGTGTTTTGGTCGGGTTGATAAGATTTTTCTTTTTCGAGTAAAAGAAGAAAAAAGTGAAAAAAAAAAAAAAATAAAGTAAAATAAAAAATAAAAATAACTTGACCCGCTAGAAACGCCTAAACCCGTCTAGACCTGTTGGGTAATTGTTATATAATTGCATAATCTATTAAATACCCAATTAGACTCATTTATAATACGAGGCTTTGGCAAACACGTGCGTTGCCCCAATTGTATCTAAGTGTTCATAGCTTAATGGTTGGTACTAATTAGGTTTACACTATTTAAAATAATTACTTCACTTTAAAAGAGTATATGTGAAGAGGTTTTTTGCAAGATGTTTGCACCGATTGTATCAAAATGTTCATAGCGTAATGGTCGGTACTAATTAGGTTTCCAGTATTTAAAATAGTTTCTTCACATTAAAAGAGTACATGTGAAGAAACTTTTTCCAAGATGTTACATTTAAAAGAGTCTCTTCACATATAATCTTTTAATATGAATAAGTTACGTAAATTATTTTTTGCCTATTTATTTGACACTTTTGTCATAGTGAGTTATAAAACCATAAGGCTTTACGAACCCGTGCGTTGCACAAATTGTATGTAATGATTGATTGCGTAATGTTTGAGATAGAATTGTTTCAAAAAAATGGTTTAAAATATAGGAATGAGTTTTATCATTGCAACACAAAACACAAAGGATTCGTAGCTCCATAATCACTACACAATTAGACTTCATTATTTGACTGTATGTCTCTTTTCAAAACCTTGGAGCTACAATTCCCCACCAAACTTATTTTGTAACATATTTGTTTAGTCGAATAACTCTTTTTGATACTTGCTAAACCAAAGTCATTTTTTAATGTGAATTATGTCAATCTACTACAATAATCATCAATTAAACATAGCCCTATATGTTTAGCATTTTTTAAAAATGATAACTCTTATTTGTTCAACAAAAATTCATATATACTGTGGTACAATACAAACTATTATTATGCTAACGATAACATTAAATTGCACTTTTGTTACATTAATTTAAAATAAATATAAGTATCCATTTTGATATAGAATGAATGAATACTTACATATTTATTCTTGGCAAGATGACTAATATTTCAAAAATATTACATGCAATAAGGCAAATAAGGTCGACTTGTTATAAGTCAAAAGTACGTATGAAATGAATATTACTACAATTTATAGTTGATGTTATAAACTCTTTAGTAACTTTGTATGATTCTCGATATTTTTTACAACAAAGATTCGCGAAATTGAGTGATTACTAATTATCATTGATGATGTTGATTTGCCATAATCAGATTAAATCATGTACACACATTTCATATGTTTTAACCAAACTATGCCATGATAGTTAATGAATTAAACCAAAGAGTAAACTTCGACAAACTCTTATACTTGCTGCTGCTCATGCCACGTTACCTTACACTTGGCGCAAACAATATGTGACAATGCGACCAGATCAGGCAAACTTGAAAACTGATACCGTATAACCCATGAAAAGGAATGGTCAAATCAGTTCTAACACTATGTTCATATTGTGCTGTCAAATAATCGCCTGTTCGTTATCTTGAGTAAGTTGTGAATAGTCTGACGCTACTGCATTATTTTGTGAACACACTTGCCAACCTAGAAAATCATCTATCCAAGGAAAGTAAGATAAACAAATTACATCAAAGCATTCGAAAATGTTGCAGTTTCAAGAATAATTAGAAGCCAAAAAAAAAAAAAAATTATACCCCCACTTCAAAGCTTAACCAATGCAAACAGTATCTAAAAGAATAAGTAGTTCCATAAAATATGCACCAAAATTGACCAATACATTCGGTTTATAAGTAAACAACAATGTTACACCAGAACCACTTATTGTTAAACCTATCTACTTATAAGAAAATTGGATTTCAGCTATAATTTTGGTAGTGGCACTTCCGATTCTCAAAGCTCATGTGAAGCTGCTACTTACAGAGCTATCATCGTGAACACGCCAAATGGTCTCACCCAAAAGATTTGCTACCGAAAGAACAGTCAGCTGTGGGAAGTAATGTTGTTCCTTTTAAGGAATTGTGTTAGTAACAATCACTTCTTGGAAAAGACCGCTTGACAACCTCAATTGCAGGGGACTGTACAAAGAAGCACAAATATATTAGTTACATTAAGATGAAATTCCGAGACAACAAAATTCATTTGGCATGTTAGAGTGTAACTTGAACTGATAAACCCTTTTTTCCAAGTGTGGGTCATTAGAATCAATGATAAGCATGTGATCTACCAGAATATACCATGTAGTAAAGCATAGTTCCTAAAAAATAATACGCAATCTGTTAATGTTATAAATTTATAACGATCGATGTGGAGCTATAATGCAAACACAATCAATTATAAAACAGTTACAGTATAATATATTTTGTTGTTGCCAAGATAGCCTTTGGGGGTATGCTTAAGAGATTAGGACATAGCATAATTATTTATACTTTAACCACATAATTAACTTTATAAAGGTAGCAGAAAAATGTGCGACTCTCCATGTTTGGTTCATGATTCTTACGACTCACCAGCAGTGTCGATCATCTCGTCTACCAATCTACCTTCACAGCAACCTTTCCCATAATATCACCAATCAGATTCATTACCTAAAAGTACATGTAGAGTGTTTGGAAATGAGGACAAAAAAGCAGTTGACAACTTGACATACAATTCGATACAGACCATATATACATTGGCATGAAACTCGAGCCTGCATCATTATGGAATGCTAAAGATTTGAGATAGATAGAATGATAGATACTACATACAATCACATTGCATGCATACAAATATCAGACATGCATGCCTACATTTTAGAGCCTTTGAAATATAAGAACCATCACAACCCGGTGCCACAACCATAATCTGTGACAACATTGCTCTTTCACAATGCATGGGCGGTGGTGAAGATTGGTGCCCAAAAAAATGATGCGGTGAAGATGGTGATAGTTGTCTATTTATAATCTTCAAAGAAGCAATTGAAAAGATTCACATTTAAAGACTTTTTTGATTTAATTAGATGGTATTTATTTGTAACACTTCGTATTCATCTTCCCTTCTTTTTTGGAAGAGTTGTGCAGTATATACCTCCGATTAATGATCACAGTCGGTTTATATTCCAAAGAACACTTCATATTCACCTTCATTTCATTACATTCAATTGAGAGCTTTTTGTTGGAAAATTTAGTGCACTTGAGGGATCAAGTCACACCTGGTAATTGGCTTGGAGGTACGGAGTGTACACCCATCAGGTCCCTGTTTACCCTGACTCAATTAGTGGTTTGTGGTTCTGCTGCTAGTGTTATTAATTCTACTGCTGAAGCAGATGATTCTGCTGCTAGTGTTAATAATGCTACTGCTGAAGCAGAAGTTCCTACTGCTAGTACTATAATAGTACTTGTAACACCCCAACCCGATAAGGGTAGAAGTGCTACGTTATGGTGACATATCAAAGCAAACACAAGCATATGACTTAATTAATACAAATGAATTTCAAATGTTACAAAGGGAAAATCTGAAATACAAGGGATACAAATGAAACTAAAATAAATACTAAGTCTAAAAAATGTAAAGCTCTTCTAGTCATCTCTAATCCGAAATAGCTATCAAGGTATAGTCTTCTAAGTCCAAAGTACTCTCCACTCATAACCCAGCTTCTAACTAAAACCTGTCGCAGGAAAAGAAATGCGGCTGAGCTTAAAAAGCCCAGTGAACAGATATATATAGAACGAAACAAAAGATAAAGAATGAACATATAAATATGGTGCATTGGGGAAAAGCATAAGGTATAAATGAAAATAAAGGAATAAGAGTAGGATAGGATAGTAATCCACCATGAGCCCAGACAAATCAAATATAGTAACCATAGAGGGGAGACCTCTCAAACAATCAGATAATGTGAGGGGTGTCCTCAGTATATAAATGGAGTAGCTAGCTCCCAGAATGTGCAGACGTGGATTGCACCCAACATCAAACACCAGACAGATCAAATCATAACATGATATATCCCTCGAATACAAAACAAATCTAGGATGCTGATGCGTGGTTTTGCGACCTTACAACAGGTTTTACCTCTCGAGGGATCTCAAGAGGCTTGCAATCCCCACCAGGCAGTGTACCTGACCGATGTAGTATAGTGAAGTGGCAAGTACCGGGGGATTGATCGTTCTCAAGGGGAATAGTGTCGTTAGGATTGAAAAACTACTCTAATAGGTCTAAGGGTGAGGGAAGATTCTTTTTGTATTTTTATATTTTTTATGAAAGCAAGTAAAATCTCGGGTTTGAAGGAGTGGGCGGAATTAGTTGCTAGTCAACTAACCCAAATAACTACAAATGCAAATAAAATAAAATAACTGAAAATGAAAAGGTTGTGGAAATTATATGGAGAGAAATGTGTTTACTTAGATTTCCTTACTCCCTAACTATCTTTTACCAGTTGATTAGTGTGTATTAATTGCGTGGATGACGGGTGTATTCCTTAATACCAATCGTGGGGTGGCGTACGTACTTCCCCAACTCTACAAGCTCCTACTTCACTCCTATGTCGAGCCGGCTAAGAAGCTCCTAACATGGGATCACTAGAAGTCGCTCATGCATTAAATACAACCATAAAAACCTTAGTACGCATTGGTTCATGTTTCTTAAGACGTTCAAGCAAGTTACCGTATAGGAGGTTAGCCAGTTTTCTTAAGCCTAACATCGATAAACAATCATCCAATACAATTAATAACACACCAACAACCAATAATCAATAGTTAGGTTTCATTAGATCTAAGCAAACACAAGATAAATCTAGCCTAGCATGTTAATTAAAAGACAAGAACAAGATATAATCAAACAACACATAGACATATTGAATGATTAAATGATTACTTATCTTCAATTAAACATGGGAGATCCAAGGGTATAAAACCCTTAAAAATGGCAGAAAATTCGTCTTAGGGTTTCTCCTCACAAAGTTGCACACTATGAATAAAAATTGCAAAACTATATATAGAATTTAGGGGCTGACGGCGTCACGTTGTAGGAGGTGACGCCGTCACCTCGCCGCGGCTAGGGTTCCCGGATGGTCTTCCTGACGCCGTCTCTCTTTAATCCTCCAAAATCCGCTCTGGCGCGTCAAGGGTTGACGCCGTCAAAATTGTGCTTGACGCCGTCTCTCTTTAACTTAAACCGTGACGACCTTGATCACCTTAAAGGGTGACGCCGTCAGATTTCCATTGTAAAACTCTCTGGCGCGTCACGTGTATTTTGTCATATCCACCTCTTTTGCCAAGCCGTGATGCCGTCAGGAGCAATCCTTGACGCCGTCACGTGTACTTTTCCAGCAGCTTTGGCATTTTGTCGAATTCTTCACTTTTATGCTCCAAAAACGTCCAAAATGCTTCCTTTTCCAGATTTCTTCTCCAAAGTACCTAAAATGACAAAAGGAACGATTTAGGGCAATATTTGATCAAATAAATACGATTTAGGGCTTAAATGACCCCTAAAAGCGGTACACTTTTCGCTTCATCAAATACCCTTACACTTGAGATTTGCTTGTCCTCAAGCAAATGCGCTTTTATTCTAATCAAAATACAAGTTAGGGGTCATTTAACGCTAATATAAAAGTAATTACAACAAATAGTCGTTCCACTTTAATCATAATAAGCACGGAGATTACAAACTAGCACCTCACAAGTAGTGTTTAGATACTCACATCTCTCATGTGTCATAAAAGTATATCTCATAAATGAAAATGGATAATATCTCTCACTACCTGTCATAGCAAATAGATTACCGTAGGCTTGGGAAAGGATCAAAAACCTCCTCCACTAGGCGTAAGCACCTAAGATAAACTATCAAAGAGGGCTTTTAAATGGGTTATAACGTTAGGTGTAGGGATATGATAAACACGGTTTTGTTGGATAAAGGATATTTTACTGGTGGCGAGTTAAAGATCTTGATTAATTACATGTACAATATGGCGTTGCTAAGCCAAGACTAGACTCGACTTAAGCTAATGAAAGAAAATAACAAAAAGATAAAATAAACATAAAATGAGACGGGATGGTAGTCCGTATGTTTTTTTTTTCTACTTTTTTTTTTTTTTTTTTTTTTTTTTTTTTTTTTTGCATACACTCTTGCCCTACCATCCAAAATAATACATCGTAGGGGCGTCGCATTCCCCTTACACTTGAACTTTTACATAACTTTACAAATAACTATTCTAATGACTCGAATTAAGATAATCGACACACTTGGAGTACTTTTAAAATATTTAGCACATATGGGGGTAATAATGTTGTTCTTCCCCATTACTCCATTATACTAGTACTTTATCCATGAGTCCCAATCGTCCCAAAACAATATGTACAAGGATATGACTCGACTTAGCAACCATGTAATCAATTAGATAATTAACTTGGGGTTTAAACAAATGTTGTCACAATAATGCACTAAAAATGAGTGCATACAAGGTAGGCTAAGGCGATTTGGGTGTACATTTAAGTGGGGTGTAAACAAATTCTTACTTTAAGTAAAATGCTTAAAGTTAGAAACGAAAAGATAGGCTCTGAGGGGTGTACTAGGGGTATCGTGTATTAAAAATGAGTACAACGCAAAGGGTGTGGGAGAATTACTTGACCAATGTAGCCAATGTAATTATAACAAAATCACAGGTGTAAAACAATGGGTTAATCCTAATGCCTCTTATCATGTAGTAAATCTAACTATACGAATTTAGTCTCACTTGTGGCCTCAGAATGGTCCTAACGCAAGTTCTAGAATCTAAGTGCTACTGGTACACACATCATAGCATAAATGCTTTTCCTACCAATTCTAGGGGCGAACCTCACATATTTGGGGGTGGAAAATTTTTTAGTTGTACGGTTTTTGTGCTAGTCATATAACTCCTATCCGTGAGACGCTCATTAAGATCAAAGTTTCACTCCTATATGTTGTAAAAAAATTTAAATTTGGCACTAAAATTGCCTTAACAGGTATTTCTCCCAGTTTTATTACACATCTACCATTAAACAAACAAAAATCAAGCGTAATAGCATTCTCTAAGTTATCGTATTTTACCCCCCCTTACACTTAAGATGAACATTGTCCCCAATGTTCAAATAACAAGATGTAAAAGTAAATAAGGTAAAAGAATGAAATCAAATACTCCCCTGATTCGTTTGGTGGATAAAGAGGTAACATGGTTAGATCTTCTTCCAAGGTAATGTTGAAGCTCCAAGACTAAAGCATCGCCAAAAGCTAGATTCCACATACATCTCCTTGTCCAAAATAACCTGTTAAATCTGAGAAAACAAACACGAAAACCTGCATAACATCGGCGGGATAAATCTATATAAGGATATAATGCTTGTGGAATGATTATTTTGCAGATTCCTGGAGTTTATAAGTTAGAGATTTAATAAAAACTTTTTATGATTCCGGTAGAAAAACAAAACTTTCAAAAATTTCAGAAAATTAAAACCTGACGCCGTCAGGTTGTAATGCCTGACGCTGTCAGAAATGATCTGACAGAATTCTCATGTTAAGTTTCCGGAAAATTTCTGGAAAAACCTATACCTTACTTCCTGGAATTCCTGCAAAACTTCATTACGACTCGATACAAGCATTTGACTCAAACAATTACTAATATGTATGTTAATTTATTATTGTTATGATTCATGTTCATTTGTTCTAATAAACCGATTTAGATTTCCCTTACACTTATCTTTTGCAAAATACCTTTATATGTAGTTAAGACGAAGTTAAAAACAAGATAAAGCATTTTCACAATTTAGTTTTGAACATGAATCAATAATAATAAAAATTAAACATACATACGGAAGCAAATAAAATCAAACAAACAAATAAATAAACACACAAAGCAAATAAAGCTTGGGTTGCCTCCCAAGAAGCGCTTTTCTTTATTAACGAGTCTTGTAGCTAGACTCAAAGTCACGTACATTACGTGATTCCATCATTCATAATGACGTATCCCTGATAGATATAATCCTTGTTATCAGGGTGGTGGTGTCTCAATCGCTCGACATTCGCAGTCACTTCACCTCCTCCCTTGCTGGTCAAGCTTACTACTCCATCTTGGTGTAGACTTTTAATTGTGAATGGTCCGTACCACCAGGGACTTGGTTCATCGGTAGGTGCTTTTGTTTCTGAATGCCTTAGGAGCACGAGTCTCCTTTTGTAAATTCAACGGGGTTATTGGTCTGCTCATTAGCCTCAATATAATCGTTATTTCCACCCTTACATTCTCTAATCTCATTTTCATTGTAATTCTTAATCCTTGCCTCCCATGCAAGGATTTTCTCTCGAACATTACCACGGATTATATTGGGGTTCGCCTCCATCTTCTTTTGTAGAGCAACATCTCGTATATGTCGTGGGATCGTTGGGAAGTTTATTGTTTTCTTCCCCTTCTTCATTTGGATGGTACTATTTTCGTAATCGATTTGTGCCCTAGTGGTAACGAGAAAGGGTGCCCCAAGGATTATTGGCATATTCATATCATTTCTTTCAATAATCATGAAGTCGACCGGATACAGGAATCCGGCAACGTTGACCAACACATCTTCTGCAATTCCTAACGGGTACTCATAAGAATGTTTTGCAAAGGAGAGTTTAGTACGGGTGATGGATGGCAGTTCGTCGGTTAACTGGACATAAACGGATAAAGGCATCAAATTTACGTCGGAACCTTGGTCAGCTACCGCATCCAGATACTTGAGTTTTCCAATGCTGCATGGTATTTCGAAGACCCCGTAGAATTCCTGCTTTTCCACAAACTTTTGTCTTATGAGGCTCTCATACAATTGCCCTCCGGGTAATGTGTCAGATTCATCATCCGGTTCCATCCTCTTGGACTCTTTGTTGGGTAGATGAGTACGTCGATAGTTTCTCACCCAATCGTTTATGGTCTCCTTGTTTATTTCGTGCTTCAAGTAATGCCTCACTTGTTGTGACTTTGGCGGTTCTACCAATTGGCGCTCCTCAGAGGGCGCCTCCTTTCCCTTGTCGGAATCGCATTTGTAGGCATTGGTGTTTCCGTCATTAAGTGGGACGAGGTCAATTTTGTTAACTTCCATAGTTATCAACTTCCCTCTTCCATCATTTTCGCCCTCTTGGACGACGGAGATGGCATTAACTCATTTAGTGTTGGGAACTTCAACGTCTTTTCGCACTAACACATTTTCAGGAGCTTTTGTTTTTGTGTATTCTTCCAAAAGGCCCATCATCTCAGCCATCTTCTCTTCCATCTCCTCCTTTTGTTTGTAGATAGCTTCCTCAAATTTTGCCAACCGTTCGGAGTGTTTTGACATGTATTCTCTCATTCGAGCTTCGAATGTTGGACTAAGTTCCTGAGGTGGTGAGTTGGGTTGAGCGTGCTTATGGAAGGGTTTAGTATTTTCCCTCCGGGGTGATTCGGACAATGGTATTTGCTTAATGCTTGAGACCGAGTTAACTGTTGCTTTTTGTGGACTTAAGGGTCTCTTTTGCTTTTCCATAAGATATGCAAACCTCTTCTCAAGTTCACTAACGCTTTCCTCGGTGATTTGATTGGCTTTATCGGGCGATGAATATGTCTTGACCGCCGAGCGTACGTCGTGGGAAACTTGCCACAATTCATCATCGTCGGATGCAAGCTCGTCAATGATTTCCCATGATTCCTCGGCGCTTCTGTCGCGCAATCTGCCCCCGGCGGCTCGATCGATGGCCCGCTTGGTGTGGTAATCAACATGGTCATAGAAGATTTGAATTTGAAGCCAGAGATTTATGCCATGATGAGGGACTTTTTGGAGTAAGTCCTTGAATCGAATCCATGCCCCATATAGGGTTTCGCCTCGACGTTGTTCGAACATCAAGATATCCTTCCTTAACTTGGTAGTTCTTCCTGGTGGGAAAAACTGAGCAAGGAAACGAGTGGTGAGATCATCCCAAGAGGTGATGGATCCTGCGGGTAGACGCTCTAGCCATTGACTAGCTTGGTCCCGCAAAGAGAATTGAAAGAGACGTAGTCGGGTCGTCTCTCGAGTGGCAACATCAAGGTCTATGGAATCAACGATTTTGAGAAAGTCCTTGAGATGTTGATTAGGATCTTCGGAACGAAGTCCATGGAATGCGCATCCGCTTTGCACCAACCGGATGGTGTCGGATCGCAAGGGAGTGACATTGGCTCCTTGAGTGAGCTCAATGGTGTTTCGATAGCCATGGTGGCTAGGACGGGAGTAGTCTCCTAAGGTACGGGCTCTAGGAGGTGGGTGTTGTTGTGGTGGTGGGTTGTTGGGATCGAGGATATTACCACCTTCCATGATGTCGGATGGTAATGGTTACGAACAAAGAAACGAAGAAAAAAGATAGACTAAAGAAAAACCTAGAAAAATAAAAATAAAAATCTCACTAGAAAGGAATCTAGTGAGTAGACCTAATAAAATAAAAATTCAACCTAAACAATAACTATTCCCCGGCAGCGGCGCCAAAAACTTGATGCGTGGTTTTGCGACCTTACAACAGGTTTTACCTCTCGAGGGATCTCAAGAGGCTTGCAATCCCCACCAGGCAATGTACCTGACCGATGTAGTATAGTGAAGTGGCAAGTACCGGGGGATTGATCGTTCTCTAGGGGAATAGTGTCGTTAGGATTGAAAAACTACTCTAATAGGTCTAAGGGTGAGGGAAGATTCTTTTTGTATTTTTATATTTTTTATGAAAGCAAGTAAAATCTCGGGTTTGAAGGAGTGGGCGGAATTAGTTGCTAGTCAACTAACCCAAATAACTACAAATGCAAATAAAATAAAATAACTGAAAATGAAAAGGTTGTGGAACTTATATGGAGAGAAATGTGTTTACTTAGATTTCCTTACTCCCTAACTATCTTTTACCGGTTGATTAGTGTGTATTAATTGCGTGGATGACGGGTGTATTCCTTAATACCAATCGTGGGGTGGCGTACGTACTTACCCAACTCTACAAGCTCCTACTTCACTCCTATGTCGAGCCGGCTAAGAAGCTCCTAACATGGGATCACTAGAATTCGCTCATGCATTAAATACAACCATAAAAACCTTAGTACGCATTGGTTCATGTTTCTTAAGACGTTCAAGCAAGTTACCGTATAGGAGGTTAGCCAGTTTTCTTAAGCCTAACATCGATAAACAATCATCCAATACAATTAATAACACACCAACAACCAATAATCAATAGTTAGGTTTCATTAGATCTAAGCAAACACAAGATAAATCTAGCCTAGCATGTTAATTAAAAGACAAGAACAAGATATAATCAAACAACACATAGACATATTGAATGATTAAATGATTACTTATCTTCAATTAAACATGGGAGATCCAAGGGTATAAAACCCTTAAAAATGGCAGAAAATTCGTCTTAGGGTTTCTCCTCACAAAGTTGCACACTATGAATAAAAATTGCAAAACTATATATAGAATTTAGGGGCTGACGGCGTCACGTTGTAGGAGGTGACGCCGTCACCTCGCCGCGGCTAGGGTTCCCGGATGGTCTTCCTGACGCCGTCCCTCTTTAATCCTCCAAAATCCGCTCTGGCGCGTCAAGGGTTGACGCCGTCAAAATTGTGCTTGACGCCGTCTCTCTTTATCTTAAACCGTGACGACCTTGATCACCTTAAAGGGTGACGCCGTCAGATTTCCATCGTAAAACTCTCTGGCGCGTCACGTGTATTTTGTCATATCCACCTCTTTTGCCAAGCCGTGACGCCGTCAGGAGCAATCCTTGACGCCGTCACGTGTACTTTTCCAGCAGCTTTGGCATTTTGTCGAATTCTTCACTTTTATGCTCCAAAAACGTCCAAAATGCTTCCTTTTCCAGATTTCTTCTCCAAAGTACCTAAAATGACAAAAGGAACGATTTAGGGCAATATTTTATCAAATAAATACGATTTAGGGCTTAAATGACCCCCTAAAAGCGGTACACTTTTCGTTTCATCTGATGCATCCATACGCCTCTGCAGACAGATTAGTGGCCAAATATATTTAATAATAATTGAGCTCATAATAATAACAGATAAGGGACGGTGTGGAACATCACTCGACCACACTAGAGTCATGTCAGAGGTGTATCAATGACACGACCATGTTACCTTCATGGCTAGGAAACAAATTTGGCTCGGGTATCAAACTGTAGAGTTCAAAAGGTCACAACATATCAAAGGTCCAAATTTTCATAGCAAAGGTTTAATTCAAACGTTTTAATCAAATGTTCATTTAGAGAAAATCATCTTTTAAAATGGTTTTCATAAAAGTAGTCTTTAAAAAAATATAGTTTTCATAAAAAAATGATCTTTCAGAACGGTTTTCATAAAAGATGGTAAAATTCCATATGAAAGTAGTATCGTATCGTACTCATAAACATCATTCTAAAATGGTTTTTCTCAAAACATTTCCATATCATAATTTAGAAAAAATTTCATATTTAGTTACAATCTCAATGGTTTACAAACCTAAGGGAGCATAGCAAAGGCATAGATTAAATAAGAAAGCCACAATAAGGAGGCTCAGATCATAAGCATCATAATCAAGCTAATATCAAAAGATGTGAACGAATCATGAGAAACCTTAAGAGATAAGGTCAGAATATCTGTACCTTAGACCGCAAGTGAAAACATAATAGAACACAAGATCGGAAGCAAACTCCATCTTCAACGAATCTACACGAATTCATGATCTCTTTATTAATAACTTATTTTAAGTCAGATTGTTCATTTTAGTCGGCTTTCCATTTTTAGCAGGTTTCCCGAATTAGTAAGTTTCCATGATTAGTAGGTTTCTATATTTGGTATCTTAGTGTTACTAATAACTTAATTAGGGTTTTAAATCTTAGGTTTATATCTAATACTGCACCAATCATGACATAAGCCACTTTAGGTTTTAAGGTAGCTTAATTGCACATTTAAGGTTGTATTAATGATAAATTACTTGTAGGTTAAAGCATATTAACGATAATTAAGTTTTAAACACTTATTAAGCCCTAAGAAACCTTTTTTCAGCTTTTAACCCTAAACAGATCACACTTTGTCTAATTTATGAACCACATTAGATCTTAGAGATAAAATCACCAAAAATTCTTAGAGCTACTTCAATGTCTTAAGTATTTTATCTAATTTTTCCAGATTTTATTAAGTAGTATAATTACGAATAAAAAATCAATTTCCACAACATGTTCCCGAATCAGATATGATGAAACACCCGAAAAGTTTGTATTTCTTTTCCCCATCTAGAAAATTTATAAAAATCTACAAAAATTCCAGTAATTACTAGACATATGAAATATTACTAAATTAAAAGGGCACCTTCTAATTCGACCTGGTTTTCAAATGAAAAATAAAAAAACACGGACTGTTTTTCCAGACATACGAATTTAGTTTGACACTTGAATTTCTAAAAATCAAAAAGTTGCCTTCCCGACCTCTAAAATTTACAAGGCTAATTTTCCCAGAAAGCTCTTTCCTTGAACTTAATTTTAGACTCTAGAAACACCCAAATACACTTAACCATCATCAAGATCCAATCGAAACAATTTGACCTATTCTCCTGGACAGTAGATAAATTCATGATTTTATGTGAGTAACTTATAATTTTATGTAGCTTTGTTCTATGATTTTATGTGCATTCAAAACGACAAGAATATCAAGAATCAAACAAGAAAAGTAGAGTTGAACAAGGAGTATAAGGTTTACCCTAGAAGTGTGAATAAGAGGAACAAGAACACAAGATCGAACCACCACTTTTTGTTGCTGCCAATGATCGAACAGAAGGGAACAAGAGAAAAGGTTGACATTTTTGTAGAGAGCTTTTAGGGTTAAAAAAAATTTCGGTTTGTATTTATAAAAAAGGGGAAACCGACTTTTAGGATTTAGGATAATTAGGGAATGACCAATTTTAGTGGGATTGGGATACCATTTAATTTCAATGCATATCTTTTTTTTTTTTTTTTTTTTTTTTTTTTTTCCTTCTAACCGAATATAATAAAGTGTATGTATATAATTATTTATTTTGTGATTTTATATTATAAGGTAAAGTATTTTATTAACTAAATTTTATTAGGTAGCTTAGGATTTAATTATTTTAGATTAGGTTCAAATAATATGTCTTTTGTTCTATTTTATAAATTCTTAAAATTTCAAATTTAGAGGGTTATTTTTGTCATTTCAGATTATGCAAATTTTCGGGTTTTACAGTACTGCTAGGCTGCTAGGCATAGATTCTGCTGCTAGGCAAAGATTCTACTGCTGGTAATGCAGGAAAGAATTTGTAACTACTTTGACCTATTTATGGGAAGTTTCAAATTCATAATTAAGACCATTATTATCTGGTCTTGTAACCACTATGGCTAGAATTGAGGAGTATTATGAGGAGATTAATTGGCCAGTTAATTCTCATACTTCCTCTTGACTAGGTTTGAGTAATCTCTAATTTAAATAGAGATCATCCATCCGCATGAAGAAGATACAGAAAACATAAACACTTAAAAGCATATTGGTTCTTGATTTGTGCCTAAAACAAGAACATCACTTGGTCTTATCCCATAGAGATATTCGTGTAACCCAGGCATAGGGTCGAATAGTTTATATTGGAAAGTGATAACACGATTTCAAGTGAATATCCGGTACCATTGATCATTGATAATCTTTACCCTGTTCTGGGAACACACGCAACAGACACACTATACCACTAACAATCAATAGAAACTATTTAGTGATAATCAATGGCTGCTGCTATGAGGCATATGGCTGCTAACTTTTCCAAATTGGAAAAGTTTGAAGGTATCGATTTTAGAAGATGGCAAATGAAGATGCACTTCTTGTTGTCAGGCATGTGGTGTATGTTCTGAGCACTTCCATTCCTGAGGATCATGGGGATGATGCTACTGTGGAACAAATAAGGAACAGAAGCAAGTGGGAGAATGATGATTATGTCTGCCGAGGATTAATCCTCAATGGTATGTCTGATTCTCTATTTGATCTTTATCAGAATGTTGAATCTTCCCAAGAACTATGGGATTCCTTGGAAGCCAAATACATGGCTGAGGATGCATCATGTAAGAAGTTCCTTGTAAGTAATTTTAACAATTGCAAAATGGTCGATTCTAGACTTGTCATGGAACAATACAATGAACTTCTTAGTATACTTGGTCGATTCACACAACACAAGATGAACATGGATGAGGCTATTTCAGTCTCTTGTATCATTGATAAATTACCTCCTTCTTGGAAAGATTTCAAGCATATGCTGAAACATAAGAAGGAGGAATTAACTCTTGTTGAGTTGGGCAGTCATTTGCGCATTGAGGAATCACTCAAAGCACAAGATAGTGACAAGCCAAAGAGTAGCAATACTACTGGTCCATCAGCTGTCAATATGGTGGAGCATAACAACTTCTCCAGGAACAATGACAACAAGGGCAAACGTAAACATCAGGATAACACCAAAACTGATCTTAACAAAAAGCCAAAAGCTACTTGTTGGAAGTGTGGTAAAACTGGACACTTCAGGAAGGATTGTAAAGGTGTTAAAATTGGCAATAAAGCCAATGGATCAGGCACAAGTGGATCAGGGAATGGTAATACCAATTCTCTAAAAGGTCAGAATATATTTGATAAGTCTTTTGAGATTTATTATGTTACATATATATCTGAAGTGTACTTTGTGCAGGATGATGATGTTGCGTGGTGGGTTGACTCTGGAGCAACAATTCATGTGTGTAAAGATAGAAGCTGGTTCAAGACCTATGAGTCAATGAATGATGGTTCTATTCTTCATATTGGAAATGAGTCAACTGCTCTGGTGCATGGAAGAGGATGTGTGGATTTAAGATTTAGTTCTGGAAAGATTGTTTCTTTATTTAATGTTTTACATGTTCCTGATATTAGAAAGAATTTGGTTTCTAGTAGTATTTTGAATAATTGTGGTTATAAACAAGTGATTGAATTGATAAGTTTGTTTTGTCTAAACATGGTGTGTTTATTGATTTTGGTTATTTGTGTAATCAAATGTTCAGGCTTAACATTGTTCATGATATTGTTAATTTTGCTTTTATGTCAACCTTTAAATTAAATGATTCAACATTATGGCATGCTAGACTTGGCCATGTACATTTTAAGAGAATGCAAGATATGTCCAAGGATGGGTTAATTCCAGCCTTTGATATGGACACTGAAAAGTGTAAAACTTGTATGATGAACAAAATAACTAAGAAACCATTTCAAAGTGTAAAACGTGAAACTAAAGTGTTGGAACTGATTCATAGTGATTTATGTGATCTTCATGCTACTCCCTCTTTGGGGAATAAGAAATACTTTGTGACCTTTATTGATGATGCTTCTAGGTTTTGTTATGTTTATTTATTACATACTAAGGATGAAGCATTAGATAAATTTAAAGTATTTAAAACAGAGGTTGAATTGCAACAAGAGTCCCTGATCAAGAGATTAAGGACTGATAGGGGAGGTTAGTACATGGATACTCTGTATTTTCAGTCTGTTGGTATAATCCATGAGACTACTGCTCCCTATACTCCTCAGCAAAATGGTATCTCTGAAAGGAAAAACAGGGTGCTAAAGGAGATGGTTAATTCCATGTTGTCCTATTCAGGGCTGAGTCAAGGGTTCTGGGGTGAAGCTATGTTGACAGCTTGTTATTTATTAAATAGGGTTCCCAATAAAAGGAACAAGATAACCCCTTATGAACTCTGGGATAAAAGAAAACCCAACCTGAACTTTCTCAGGGTTTGGGGTTGTAGGGCTGTTGTAAGACTCCCTGATCCAAAGCTAAAGACTTTAGGTGAAAGAGGCATTGAATGCATCTTTGTTGGATATGCTGAGCATTCCAAAGCATATAGGTTCTATGTTATTGAACCTAATGAATCAGTTTCAATTAACTCAATAATTGAATCAAGGGATGCAATTTTTGATGAGAATAGATTCTCATCAGTCCCTAGACCAAGTCAGAGGATTCCTAATGGAACTAATGATATTGGTGTATCAGAGGTCTCTGATGAGGTCCCTGATGAGGTTGTGGTTCAACAACATGAACCTGAGCTCAGAAAGAGCAATAGGGTCAGGACTCCAAAGTCATTTGGACCTGAGTTTCAATTATATTTAATTGAAGGAACAAGGGATGAGGTCTCTGACCAATACTCCTATTGCTTCATTGTTGAGGATGATCCCAAAACATTTGAAGAAGCAATGAAGTCCCAGGATGTTGTTTTCTGGAAAGAAGCAATAAATGATGAGATGGACTCCATCATGGGCAACAACACTTGGGTGTTGGCTGATCTACCACCTGGTTGCAAACCTTTGGGTTGCAAATGGATTTTCAAAAGGAAAATGAAGGTAGATGGAAGTATTGAAAAGTTCAAGGCTAGACTAGTCATTCAGGGCTTTAAACAAAAGTCAGGGATAGACTATTTTGATACTTATGCCCCTGTGGCTCGTATCATTACCATAAGATTGCTAATTGCTATGGCATCAATTCACAATCTGATTATTCATCAGATGGATGTGAAGACAGCTTTCTTGAATGGTGAATTGGATGAGGAGGTTTACATGAACCAACCTCAGGGCTTCATCATGCCTGGCAATGAAAACAAGGTGTGTAAACTGATTAAGTCATTATATGGACTAAAGCAGGCACCTAAGCATTGGCATCAAAAATTTGATGAAGTGGTTTTGTCTAGTGGTTATTTACTTAACCAGTCTGACAAATGTGTATATAGCAAATTTGATGAATCTGGTAAATGAGTCATCATTTGCCTATATGTTGATGACATGCTGATCTTTGGCACTGACCAAACTCAGGTTGACTTGACAAAGGAATTTTTGTCATCAAGGTTCTCCATGAAGGATATGGGGGAGGTTGATGTTATCCTTGGTATAAGGATTAAACATGAAAGTAACAAAATTTCTATCTCTCAGTCTCATTACATTGAGAAGGTGTTGAGGAAATTTAATTACTTTGATTGTACTCCAGTGAGTACTCCTATGGATACAAGTAAGAAGCTCATGCCTAATACTGGAAAAGTTGTATCTCAACTTGAGTACTCTAGGGTGATTGGCTGCCTAATGTATGTCATGACTTGTACAAGACCTGATATTGCATTTGCTGTGGAAAATTGAGCAGGTATACTAGTAATCCTAGTGCTCATCATTGGCAAGCAGTTCAGAGGGTACTGAAGTATTTGAAGAGAACTATGGATTATAGTCTCTCATATACTGGTTATCCTTCAGTAGTAGAAGGATACACTGATGCAAGTTGGATCAGTAACACTGAAGACAATTCGTCTACAAGTGGCTGGGTATTCCTACTTGGTGGAGGTGCAATTTCTTGGGCATCCAAGAAGCAAACTTGCATCACCAGTTCAACCATGGAATCTAAATTTGTGGCCTTAGCAGCTGCTGGTAAAGAAGCTGAATGGTTGAAAAACTTGCTTCTTGAGATTCCATTGTGGCCTAAACCTATAGCACCTATTTCTATCCGTTGTGATAGTGCTGCTACATTGGCAAAGGCTTGTAGCCAGATGTACAATGGAAAGTCTAGACACTTAGGTGTCAGGCATAGCATGATTCGTGAGCTTATCATGAATGGGGTGGTATCTATAGAGTTTGTTAGATCTCAACAAAACTTAGCTGATCACTTGACGAAGGGTTTGGCTAGAGACTTGGTTTTAAAGTCTGCTAAAGGGATGGGTTTGAAGTCCAACTTAGTCACTGAATGCTAAGACACCCAACTCCCTCCTGAGGAAACTTGGGAGTTGAGTTCAATGTGGAAAGCTGAACATTTAGTGGACTGGGGTACATGTTTTATTATCATCCAAGGTTGTGCTCAGAACCTGCTGAAAAGGAGGATGAAGTCTTTACTTCTCAATGGTTATTTTATTTGAAAAAGTACTAAGCAGGAGCATGAATAAAGAGGAACCACCTATGTAAATGTTGAAGTTTTGCCGCTTCAGGAAGCTTTGGACTTTTAGCTTTTACAACATTTATGAATTGGATATGGACACATGGCTTGTATAGTGTCAGGAGCATTTAAGTGTTTGAAAACTTGTGTGTATTTTATCTTCAGGTATTCAAATGGGTTGAAGGGTTCAATTCTTAGAACACCCTGATTCTCGAATATTTGAACGTGTAATGTACTAAGATGAGAATTCAATCTTCAAGATATTTTCATTTATGCACATGTTTGTTTAATGTTTATTTTCATGCAAAGGAAGTGAACTAAATTTGGGGAGGATTGTTGGAAAATTTAGTGCACTTGAGGGATCAATTTACACCTGGTAATGGGCTTGGAGGTACGGAGTGTACACCCATCAGGTCCCTGTTTACCCTGACTCAATTAGTGGTTTGTGGTTCTGCTGCTAGTGTTATTAATTCTACTGCTGAAGCAGATGATTCTGCTGCTAGTGTTAATAATGCTACTGCTGAAGCAGAAGTTCCTACTGCTAGTACTATAATAGTACTGCTAGGCTGCTAGGCATAGATTCTGCTGCTAGGAAGAGATTCTACTACTGGTAATGCATGAATGAATTTGTAACTACTTTGACCTATTTATGGGAAGTTTCAAATTCGTAATTAAGACCATTATTATTTGGTCTTGTAACCACTATGGCTAGAATTGAGGAGTATTATGAGGAGATTAATTAGCCAATTAATTCTCATAATTCCTCTTGACTAGGTTTGAGTAATCTCTAATTTAAATAGAGATCATCCATCCGCATGAAGAAGATACAGAAAACATAAACACTTGAAAGCATATTGGTTCTTGATTTGTGCCTAAAACAAGAACATCACTTGGTTTTATCCCATAGAGATATTCGTGTAACTCAGGCATAGGGTCGAATAGTTTCTATTGGAAAGTGATAACACGATTTCAAGTGAATATCCGGTACCATTGATCATTGATTATCTTTACCCTGTTCTGGGAACACACGCAACAGACACACTGTACCACTAACACTTTTGTGGAGCATTGGCGTGTTTGTACCGTACATTTTGTTTTGCACATTCACTCTTCCACATTAAATTAAGCACTTGAATCTTTATATAGTATAGATTTAGGAAGACCCAACTAGATCCATCTCCACTAGATATTAACGCAACTAGACTCATGTCTAACCAATGAGTCTCAAATTGCCACTTCTAGACGGAGCTAATGCTCACTTTTCACAATTTAGGTCAATTTTAATGGTCATTAGTTAGATCTTAATTTAATTATAGAATTTCATCATAATATTATAATATTTGCAGTTTTTGTGTGATTATGAATGTTAGGGTTTATAATTGCGCTATCAGATTTATTGCGTTTTTGTGTGATTATGAATGTTAGTAAGGCTTTTAAACCGGAACAGTATAAACCATGACAAAAAAGAAACGTGAAAGTGCATAAATGAATTTAATCCGAACAAAATGTAACAAAGTACTAAAATAACATTAGAAAATCGAACCAAATGTTCTATTAAGAGAACCAATGTAGTTTGCACTCTAGGTCACATTGACCTGTACGTAAGTGTGTCAAGAACACTTTTCCAAGAACTTGTTAGAGCTTCCCATTTTCCATTATGAGGATTTTTCAATTGAACATCTTTAAAATCAGTCGTATTACCTTCCATCATCTTCCTTATCACTTGTTCTGAGGACTTTATGTAATTTGGGTGACAAATTGAGAAAAATGCATCAAAGAATCTCGAGTGCTCCCACACATGATCATCCAAAAATGTTGCAAGTGAAAGTTGAACGATCGTAACGGGAGACGAGACCCTTTTTCTAAGATATTCAATGTCCAAAGGTGCGATTGAATGATAGATATGATTGTATATTATAATGTCAAACATATGTGATGAATTGAGCACTTCCCTCATCTTGAGAAAGAACGAATGATCAATAGGTTTCCTCCAACTTAAAGTAAGCTCAATTTTCTCTGGAGCAATAATTGGAAACATGAGACCAGGTATCATGTTAATGCCATCATAGATAAAAGAAAGTAATTTTGGAGCGTGAACTTCTATATTGATCGGCTCACGTTTAGATACGCGTAGGGTCAGCCACTTGAGTGAATCACTAGTGATAACCAATTTTTCGAGCCCCCCTCGGCCAATATTAAATGCCAAACTCTCGAGCAAAGGAAATTTTGATTTGACTATGTCCAAAAACGAATTGTCTATCATCACGCCTTTCATATGTAATTGTGTCACACTGGCTAACGAATCCATTTGAAATGATATAGGCTTCCCCGAAACCCCACGTTTCAAGGAGTGAAGACTTGGTACATTATTGATCTCCCATAGAGTGTCATCTTTTATTAATAAAATATTCAATTCACGAAGACGAAGAAGGTTTTTGACCTTAACATTCTTTAAGCCCTCACATAACGAAAGTTTAATCTTCTCAAGTAAGCTACACGCAGACAACAAATTATGAAACATGTCTTCAGTTATGATGACCCGATATAAGACCAGCACACGCAGAGACATACACTTGATCACCGGATTGGAACAAATTCGAAGTCGAAAGTCGTCAAATTTGTCAGATGGGCATGCTACCTTTATTGTATTGAGGTTTGGACAAGGGAATAACTCATTTGGCAGTGTAAGCGAATCATCAATGGAAATATAAAGTGAAAGCTCTTTGAGACAAGTTTTTGAAACTACTTGCTGAATCCATGTTTTAACATGAGAAGCCAACTCCTCTTGGTTGTTTTTAATAATGCTTAAAGAAAGATCAAAAGATTCATTGGGTATGTTGTCTCGGTGATACCTTTGCAGAGTATTGTGAATCAACTTATTGTACTTTGTTACGTTTTCATCCGTCGAATACAACTTATGAGGTTCAGGAAGAAAGAATCTGACCGTAGGGATGGTAGACCAAGCGTGTAGCCATGACTTGGACAAGATGCAAGTGCGTGCAGCTTCTTTTAAATGCAACAATGATTGTATACGTTGAATCAACTCCACCGGAACCTCTTCCACTTGAGAGATTAAACTCCTTTTCTTCGTCTCCAAATCAACCTTTCCTTTTTCTTAGATCGAAAGTCTTATAATTAATATTCTAAAATTGACCAATAATCACATTAAATATGCAGAAAACTAACAATATGACACTATGTACACAAAAAATATATCACACAATACATATGTCATCCAAACTTGAAGCCACAACCACTTGATTATATCGCTAGACTACGAGGCCTATGATACACAATGCATTATTTATAATTGAATCAAACCCTTAGTTATACATATTTTGGTTAGCCTAAAATCAACTCTAATCTACATAATATACTTTTATCAAACTCACAATACCCTTCTAATCTAATCTACATAAGGTTAAAATAAAAAAGAAATTCTCTTACCTTGAAATCGAGAGTCGTCTCCAATGTAGCCGTCTGCTAATTCTCTCTTGGTAAGGTATAATGTGAACCTTAGGGCATCCACTATGGTGGGTTTATGAAAAGGTCTAAAAAAGATGAAAAGGTTTATGTTTATTTCAACTAGGACACCCATTTCATATCTATGTGGCATGAAGAGGTCCTAATTCTTGAACCTCTTTATAAATTCAATACATTTAATGCATTTGTTAAAAGAGACATTTTATGAAGTTGCAAAGGTTTATACTATAGTGAATGTAGGTTTATAAAATCAAAAGGTCTAAAATTTATTAATGTATAAACCTTTGTAAAAGGTTTATCATAGTGGATGCTCTTATTTTGGCTAACCGACTAAAGTTTATGTAAAATTACATCCAAACTTACAATACGGTCCCTCATAGATTAATGTTCTTTTTCTTTTTTAACATGTCAACTTAGGGTGAAAATTATCAAATAGTAACCAAGTTTGAAATCTGTTCCAATTTGGTACCTCAAACTTTATATCAACTATAAAAACCAAAGTTTCAAAACTGTTCCATTCTTATGTAATTTTTATGTTAGATTAACCTGAATTGAACACTTCTAAAACTTTGTTATTATTTTGTGGTTATTATTTATGTTTAGTCGTGCATTAACGGGTTGCACATAAAGTTAGTTGAAATTAGTTAAATTCAGGGGCTTGGTGTCTAAAATTAATGTACAAATGTTAATGCATAGATGGATACTTTAAGCACACTAATTTTAGAAAATTACATAAGAATGAAACAGTTTTAAAACTTTGATGGTTTTTATGATTAGTATAAAGTTTGAGGTATCAAATTGAAACACTCATGAAACTTGGTTACTAATGGGTCACCTATTCCCGTCAACTTATACCCAACTTTGACATGGTTAATATTACTTTGATATGGTTAATAAAAAACAACGAGTATAATATAACTTCGCGCTATGTTTTTATGCTGAAAAATTTAGATCGATTTAAAATGAATATTTTTACATGAATGTGAAATTTATTTATACCCTCAGTCTCTCATGTTTTGTAGAGGTTCTTTGAATTTTTAAATTAAAAAACACAAAAAAGAAAAAAAAAAAAAAAAAAAAAAAAAAAAAAAAAGGGAATTATAAGTTAGTTATGAGAATGTAACATTTTTATTAGGACGGTTGAAATGTAATTCATGAAATTTGGGAGGGCTAAATCATAGTATATTTATAAAATCTAAGATTTATTATATAAATTGTGCATTAACATAAGGTGTATAATGCAAAATATGAAAAATCTTATGGGAGACATAGCCTTTCCTGGTCCTCAATAAGCTTCGCCTATAATTGTGATTGTTAGGGTTTATAATTGTGTTATTGAATTTGTTTAGATAATAAAGCTTGTTTTATAGTTTGTTGAGGTGAATTTGTTACTAAGGTTACGATATCGGTATAAAGGCTTATGATAATTAAGTGATGTACGCAGTGGCGGAACCAGAAAAATACGATGTTGGGGGGGGGGGGGGGGGGCAATTTTTTTTTTTTTTAACGATAGCAACAAAATGCGGAAGAAAAAACTAGATTTGAAATGATAAATCGAGTATTGTTACTTAGAGATGAAGGATTTATAAGGTTTTAAAGTGTTGAATGTTGGGTTTTAGTATGTAGGTGCGGGGCAATTTGAATTTTGAGTGGGGGGCACTTTCGAAAAAAGGTAAAAATTAACAAAAAAAAAAAAAAAAAAAAAAATCGCAACTTTTTAGGCTAGCCAAGGGGGGCACCGCCACCCCATACTACATACATAAGTCCGCCCCTGGATGTACATATAGCAGTACCGTTGTAAGGTAGCTCTTGTTAAATTATGATGTGTAAAAATGAAGTAAAAGTAGCGTTAGAATTTTAATGCTCGTTTTCACGGAAAGCTGCTAAACAAGCTTTCTATCGTAAATGCTAAACGCTAACCGCTCCAAAATGCTTCATGCCAAATACATACGCTCAAATCATTAGTAAGATTATACTAGCATTCGAGTTGATTTATAAGTGATACGGAACGTTTCTCGTCTTTTGTGTAAACTAAATTTGTTGCTAGTTTCATCTAAATGATACACTTTTTATGATAAAAATATATTTACAAACCTACCATTGGGGATCATTCTCTCACCGCGAACATCTAGTTATCCGTCTATCTTTCATTGCCTGGGGCTAGTCCTTGGGGAAGGATCAATCGGTCCAAAAGAGGTGCGCGGGGTTAGGGTTTCTTTGCCGATCTAAACCTTTGACGAAATATATCTACAAACCTGCAGTTACTAGTTTTAGGGTTTGCAAATGGATTTGGATGTGTAGGATTACTTATTGTTTATGTTGGTGGGGAAATGATCTGAAATGTTCCTCATGTTGCATAGAAAATCAAATTTGCTCAGAAATTATGCTTGTCCTGCGTTTATTAGGGTCTTAAGGGGTGTTTGGATTAGCTAATTTTTTGAGCTTGTAAGCTTGTTTGAATTTGAAAAAGCTCATAAGACCACTTCTTTTCGCTTTTAAGCTTATCAAGTTGAGCTTATGCACTTAAATAAGCCATAAGCTTAATTTGATAAGCTCAAAAGCCCAAAAAAGGAGCCTATTAGCTTTACCAATGTCAAATAAGTCCATGAGCCGGGACAACAAGCTAATCCAAACACTCCCTTAGTGAGTTATTGTTGACAAAGGCTCATACTGTTTGAAAACTGGGAGATATTATAAAACAACTTTATATGAGTCAGGCTGTCAGAGTAATATATGTTAGGTTTAATGTCACGATAGAACAGAGTAGCTTAGGAATATGCAAGCAGGTTAAGTATTTTACACTGTTGTGTATGATTACTGCGTACAGCATATCACACGGTGTATTAGTTTGTGACATAAACTGATATGCTATAATTCACCTGCCACGTGGATTTCAATTCTATGACTAGCGTTTCACAAATCATACATGAAAATTTTAGTTTCTTGAGCACATTTGGAGTTAGAAAAACTTATGTGCTATCACAGTTTCTTTGTGAAGTCATTCTATTAAACTAACGCACTCGATGTCTAAGATCAAAGATAAAATTACAAAATAATTTGAATGCCATCCCACTGTGTTAGAATTTAAATACCATAACAATTATATAAATAAATAGAACATCATCAAAGCACATAGCGGAAGCATAAGATCATATTTAACATATAATAGATTAACCGAATAATAAAGACACGTACCTTTGATCCTAGCAAGAACAAGGATCAATACTTCAAATCTTCTTCTTTAATTATTAAAGTGGATTAGCGAGATACCCCTTACCGTTTTGTATCTCAATCCAAGATGGATTAACTATAGTGAGTTAATATCCAAGGTTTTGTACACGTGTACTATAACCGATTAATTAGATTGCTAGATCTTAACACAAAAATAAACCAAACAAGTTTGTTTATTAAAAAACTTGATCGATCACCCTTTAGGGATAGTGATCCGATCGGCAATAAGAAAGAAGAAGAAACAAGGTTTAGGGTTATAGCAAGAGTGCACAAAGTGAGAAACCCTAACCCCTAAGCCTTGTATTTATAGGCATGTAATCTTGTAGGACAAGTTTGTCTAGAATTGGGTTTAGAAACCCTTAGGCCGATCGGCCCTATCCCTCTCCAAGGGATTCTAGAACTTTCTTGCTCCTCTAATTACACCTATAGTCCTTCCTTTATTCACTAACGGTCGTTAGTTATTTTTTGTTCAAATAATTAAATATATAACGGTTTATATATATTAATTATTATACATTAATCCTTCATACGTAATGTGTGCAATCCATGGTCCCGAGTTCGATTCTAGTCATACACGTTTAATATTTGTCCATAAACTTAACAACTCCCATTTGGACATCTATTAATAGTGTAATGACATTGGTTAGCGTCTAGCAACACGCCAATGCCCCTAGTACAACTCGGGTGGTGGTCTCCTGGAAAAACCATTCGATGATTCATCATCATACTTATCCTTTTATTTCTAATACTACATTAATAAAGATATGGATCTCAGTCATTCTTTATTAACCATTCTGTTTCTCGTTGTTTCTGATTGAGCAAGATTACCAAATCTTCTGAACACATTCAGGGGAGATCTTGGGTGTGGCCACACATACATCTTGTCAACCCTACGAGGGGCCCAACAGTATTAAACTCCAAACAAATTTGAAGGAATAAATTCTCTCTTGACTACGAGCATAACCCATGAACTTTGCAACACTCCTGAAAACAATCCTTATAGCTACCAGTTACGTATTGCGGTAAATTGTTTCACAGAAATGCACTACATCCATGACAGTTATCTGGTATCTCAAGTCTGAAGATAACTATATATACATGATTTACTTAATGACAAGATCCATAAAGTAAATACATGAAGTTGGGATAAGTCCTATATTCAATTCATTGAATATCATGTGAAATTGGTATGACACCGCATCAATATACTTTCAAGTATATTCTACCAATACTCAGATTTCTCTTAATTTAATGATATTCCCATATTATTAATCGACAACGGATAATTTAGAATAAGCAAATTATTCAACTATTAAACATGCAAATACAAGATATATTATTAAGAAAATGATAATCAAATATAACTAATATTTTATTTCATTAAAATAATAATTGTTCATAACATCCCATTATCCAAACACTAATCACAAATGGGCATGAAACTACTAGCTAAACGAAGTCCTATGCCTTCAGCATGTTGATTAAGCTTTCCACCAGGTAAAGCTTTCGTTAACGGATCAGCTAGGTTATTATCTGTGTGAACTTTGAGTAACTCGATTTCACCTATCTCCACTTGTTCTCTAACATAGTGATATTTAATCGGGAAATGTCTGGTGCCCTTCATGATTCCAGGTTCATTGGCAAATGTAATTGCGGCCGAATTGTCACAATACATCTTTATAGGTCTTTCGATTGAGGGCATAACTCCAAGCCCTGAAACGAACTTCCTAATCCAGACGGCTTCCATTGCAGCTTCTGAAGCAGCAATATACTCACTTTCTGTTGCAGACATCGCTATGGTACTCTGCTTCTTGCTCTTCCAATCCACAGCTCCTCCATTAATGACAAAGACATAACCCGTCTGAGACTTCGTATCATCTTTATCACATTTCCAGGAAGCATCGCAGTAACCTATAACACCAAGTTCTGCTTCTGGATTTCCCCCTTATACTAAAATCATATCTCTCGTAGCTCTCAAATACTTGAGAATATGTTTAACAGCAGTCCAGTGGAGTTCACCTGGATTCTGCTGATATCGACTGGTTATATTTTGAGCAAACGCCACATCAGGCCTTGTGCATCTCACCGCATACATAATATATCCCACAGCCGAAGCATAAGGAACTCTCTTCATGCGTGCCACCTCTTCAGGTGTTGAAGCACAAGCTTTGCTACTTAAGCCATGTTGTTCTTGCATTGGCAAATATCCCTTCTTGGAATTTTGCATATTGAATCTCTTCAATATTTTATCAATGTAAGCACTTTGGCTTAATCCAACCAACCGCCTTGATCTATCTCTATAGATCTTGATTCCCAGAATGTATGCTGCTTCTCCTAGATCCTTCATGGAAAAACATTTCCCAAGATAGGCTTTCACCTCTTTCAATCTTGGAATATTTTTACCCATGATTAATATGTCATCAACATATAGGACTAGGAAAATAACATCACTCCTACTAGCTTTGTGATATACACATGGCTCATCAAGATTCTGAGTAAATCCAAACCTTTTGATTTCTTCATCAAATCTCTTATTCCATTGCCGTGATGCTTGCTTCAATCCATAAATGGATCTATGAAGTTTGCATACACAGTTTGGAAATTCCGGATTCACAAACCCCTCAGGCTGCGCCATATAGATGTCTTCATCTAGGCGACCATTTAAGAAGGCGGTTTTGACATCCATTTGCCAAATCTTATAATCATAGTACGCTGCTATGGCTATGAGAATCCTAATAGCCATAATGTCAGCTACAGGAGAAAAGGTCTCCTCGTAGTCAACACCATATGTTTGGGTAAAGCCTTTAGCTACCAAACGGGCCTTATAGGTGTGTACATTGCCATCCATGTCAATTTTCTTCTTACAGAGCCACTTACTTCCAACTACATTGGCATTGGGAGGAAGGTCTACTTCAATCCAGACTTCATTATCTTTCATGGATTGCATTTCCCCATTCATAGCAATCTGCCATTTATCCTTTTCAGGATCATTCATGGCAGCTCTATAATTAGCAGGTTCTCCAAGATCCCCTAATATAGTTTCCTCAACCTCTACGTTAAGACATAGACGTTCAGGTGCTTTCACAGTCCTTGCAGATCTGCGAATGGGAACTACTTCAGGTAGAGGACCCAGACTTTCAGGTTCCTCACGAAGCTCGCTAGTGTTTTCAGAAGGTAATGTATCCTCTTGATCATCTTCCAGATCATAGATCCTCCCACTGAATTCTTGAGATATGAGATCTTTTTCAAGAAAATATCCATACCTAGAAACAATTACTTTGTTTTCAGGTGGGTAGGAAAAGTAGTAACCCATCGTTTCCTTTGGATATCCCACAAAGATACACTTTACAGATCTCTGTTGGAGTTTATCTGCTGAGTCACGTTTAACAAACGCCTCGCAACCCCAGACCTTTAAATAAGACAAGTTAGGCGTTTTCCCAAACTATAACTTATAAGGTGTCTTATCAACCTTCTTGGTCAGAACCATATTAAATATGCGAATCGCAGATTCCAAGGCATAATCCCAAAAGGATAAAGGAAGAGTTGTAAGATTAAAAATAGATCGCACCATGTCCAACAATGTACGATTCCTTCTCTCAAATACACTATTTTGTTGTGGAGTATATGGAGATGTGAGATGCTGGACAATTCCATTCTCAGCTAAATAATCTTTAAACTCTTGACTCAGGTATTCACCACCTCTGTCAGATCGAAGAGCTTTAATCTTCTTTCCAAGTTGCAATTCTACTTCTGCTTTGAAAACCTTAAATGTTTCAAACACCTCATGTTTATGTTTAAGTAAATAAACATATCCATAACGGCTGAAATCATCGGTAAAGGTTAAGAAGTAGCTAGCACCTCTCTTTGACACATGTCTAAGTGGTCCACATACATCAGTATGTATCAAACCAAGTAGATCATCAGCCCTTTCCATACGATTATTGAAAGGTTTCTTTGTCATCTTCCCAGATATACAAGATTCGCACTTATCAAATGATTCATCATTGATATCTTGTAAAAGCCCATCATGTTGCAGCTTTTTCATACGAGTCTTGCCTATGTGAGCAAGTCGACAATGCCAAACATAAGATGAATCCAAGACATTCTTGACTCTCTTATTATTGATGCTTGATGAACTCAAATAAGTACATTTTATTACCATCATTTATCCTATTTATTTGACTTGTTTTATTATATTATCTGTGAGAATTGATACGTTAATGTTTACTTTTGTAATTCTCAGGTAAAAATAAGTATTATGTGAAACTTGGCGATTTTGGACTAATTATGGAGCAAAACAAGCAAGAAGTTAAGAGTCTACTGAAATGTACAAGATCAAGATCATTCTGCTCCAGATACGCCGCATCTTACTTATTATATACGGCGCATCACTATCAAGATTTCACAAGATATTATCCAAGACAGCAAAGGACATGCGCCGCATCTAAGAATGGAGTTACGCCGCATCTTCTGGCGGTGTACGAATATTCCTGAATATATTAATCTTGGACCCCACGCGAAGTTAAGTCAATGCGCCGCATCTACTTATCCTATGCGCCGCATCTAGCCCTCAGACAGAAACTATAAATACCTCAAAGTCAGACGAATTTCGGAGTTCGACAATTTAGCTAAGTACGAGACAGAAGAAACCCTAAGGCCGAATTCAGTCGAAGTAGCAGCACAAGACACACTGATGAAGCGAAAAGTGTACCGCTTTTAGGGGGTCATTTAAGCCCTAAATCGTATTTATTTGATCAAATATTGCCCTAAATCGTTCCTTTTGTCATTTTAGGTACTTTGGAGAAGAAATCTGGAAAAGGAAGCATTTTGGACATTTTTGGAGCATAAAAGTGAAGAAAACGACAAAGTCTCAAAATCGGCTGGAAAAGTACCTTTGACGGCGTCAAGGATTGCTCCTGACGGCGTCATGGCTTGGCAAAAGAGGTGGATATGAAAAATACACGTGATAAGCCAGAGAATTTTACAAAGGATTTCTGACGGCGTCACCCTTTAAAGTGATCAAGGCCATCACGGTTTAAGCTAAAGAGGGACGGCGTCAAGCTCATTTCTGACGGCGTCAAGCCTTGATAAGCCAGAGCGGATTTTGGAGCACTAAAGAGGGACGGCGTCAAAAAGGCCATCCGGGAACCCTAGACACGGCGAGGTGACGGCGTCAAGATCTATAAAGTGACGCCGTCAGCCCCTAAACTCTATATATAGTTTTGCAATTTTTTGTCATTAGTGTGCAACTTTGTGAGGAGAAACCCTAAGACGAATTTCTGCCATTTTTAAGGGTTTTCATACCCTTGGATCTCCCATGTTTAATTGAAGATAAGTATTCATTTAATCAATCAATATGTCTATGTGTTGTTTGATTATATCTTGTTCTTGTCTTTTAATTAACATGCTAGGCTAGATTTATCTTGTGTTTGCTTAGATCTAATGAAACCTAACTATTGATTATTGGTTATTAGTGTGTTATTTATTGTATTGGATGATTGTTTATCGATGTTAGGCTTAAGAAAACTGGCTAACTTCCTATTCAGTAGCTTGCTTGAACGTCTTAAGAAACATGAACCAATGCGTACTAAGGTTTTTATGGTTGTATTTAATGCATGAGCGAATTCTAGTGATCCCATGTTAGGAGCTTCTTAGCCGGCTCGACATAGGAGTGAAGTAGGAGCTTGTAGAGTTGGGGAAGTACGTACGCCACCCCACGATTGATATTAAGGAATACACCCATCATCCACGCAATTAATACACACTAATCAACCGGTAAAAGATAGTTAGGGAGTAAGGAAATCTAAGTAAACACATTTCTCTCCACATAAGTTTCACAACGTTTTCATTTTCAGTTATTTTATTTTATTTGCATTCGTAGTTATTTGGGTTAGTTGACTAGCAACTAATTCCGCCCACTCCTTCAAACCCGAGATTTTACTTGCTTTCATAAAATTATAAAAATACAAAAAGAATCTTCCCTCACCCTTAGACCTATTAGAGTAGTTTTTCAATCCTAACGACACTATTCCCTGTGGAGAACGATCAATCCCCCGTACTTACCACTACACTATACTACATCGGTCAGGTACACTGCCTGGTGGGGTTGTAAGCCTCTTGAGATCCCTCGAGAGGTAAAACCTGTTGTAAGGTCGCAAAACCACGCATCAAGTTTTTGGCGCCGCTGCCGGGGAATAGTTATTGTTTAGGTTGAAATTTCTTTTTATTAGGTCTACTCATTAGATTCCTATCTTAGTGAGATTTTTATTTTCTTTTTATTAGCTTTCCCGTAGTCTATCTTTTCTTTGTGTCTTTGTTCGTAAAAACCATTCCATTGACTCTTCCGTTCACCAATATGGAGTACGCGAACCCACCATACTACCGACCACGAAATCCATTTGCCCCTAATGACATCTTGATGTTCAACCAATATCGAGATGAACCCATATATGATGCATGGACTCGTTTTAAAAACTTACTCCGAATAGTCCCTCATCATAGCTTCGATTTAGCATCCCTAACCCAAATCTTTTACGATCGTGTCGACCGATATGACCAAATGTGCATTAACGATTTTGCCAATGGGGACCTTAGGGAATTAAATGTTGAAGAAGCATGGGATGCCATTGAAGATTGTGCCCAGTATTATTATAGAGTAGACAACCCAACAAACGTTAGTACAAGTCAATTGACCACAAATTCCAAGGATCATGAAACAAGTTTGTCTGGGGATGACTATTTTGGGATACCTAAGTGGATGTCATGTAACATCATAGTACAAAACAAACACATAGGTAATCTAGATAAAATGGAGGATGAGGTGGATAATCCAAGCCCACAAAGTACCCCACAAGTCCTACCATCACTTGAGGCACACACACCGCCCGTGACTTACCCGGAAGAAGTAGAAGAAACTTTAGGAATCCCAATGGAGGTAGAACCCTTGGACCAAGCACCACTAGAGGATATAGGTTTGAATACTTATAGTGATAACCTTACTCTTAGTTCCAGGGAATTTCCTAGTGTTGATGAACCGGAACCTCAACCTTTACACAACTTTCCATCCTTAGATATATTTCTAGGAGACAAAAGAGGAACCGACCCACCCATCAACCAATATTATCCGGGTAGTTTTAGGATGAAGGAAGCCATTCACTCACCCCCTTCACCTCACGTGGCATATTTCCACCCTAAGGGTGTGTATCGCTACTTTCACCCGCACGTAATCCTAAGTGTAGGGAAAACCTCCCCTATTTCCGTTAAATAAGGGTAGAGTCAGGCTCGTGACTCGAACAAAAAAAAGCGCTTCTTGGGAGGCAACCCAAGCTTTATTTGCTTTGTGTGTTTATTTATTTGTTTGTTTGATTTTATTTGTTTCCGTATGTATGTTTAATTTTTATTATTATTGATTCATGTTCAAAAGTAAATTGTGAAAATGCTTTATCTTGTTTTTAACTTCGTCTTAACTACATATAAAGGTATTTTGCAAAAAGATAAGTGTAAGGGAAATCCAAATCGGTTTATTAGAACAAATGAACATGAATCGTAATAATATTAAATTAACATACATATTCATATTTGTTTGAGTCAAATGCTTGTATCGAGTCATAATGATATTTTGCAGGAATTCCAGGAAGTAAGGTATAAGTTTTTCCAGAAATTTTCCGGAAACTTAACATGAGAATTCTGTCAGATCATTTCTGACGGCGTCAGACATTACAACCTGACGGCGTCAGGTTTTAATTTTCTGAAATTTTTGAAAGTTTTGTTTTCATAAAAAGTTTTTATTAAATCTCTAACTTATAATCTCCAGGAATCTGCAAAATTATCATTCCACAAGCATTATATCCTTATATAGAATTTATCCCGCCGATGTTATGCAGGTTTTCGTGTTTGTT
The DNA here is from genome assembly GCA_021014915.2 of Artemisia tridentata subsp. tridentata. Classification (NCBI taxonomy): domain Eukaryota; kingdom Viridiplantae; phylum Streptophyta; class Magnoliopsida; order Asterales; family Asteraceae; genus Artemisia; species Artemisia tridentata. The sequence goes on along the minus strand of CP139507.1, from coordinate 17,390,106 downwards.
TTCTCAGGTTTAACAGGTTATTTTGGACAAGGAAATGTATGTGGAATCAAGCTTTTGGCGATGCTTTAGTCTTGGAGCTTCTACATTCTCTTGGAAGAAGATCTAACCATGTTACCTCTTTATCCACCAAACGAATCAGGGGAGTATTTGATTTCATTCTTTTACCTTTTCACTTTTACATCTTGTTATTTGAACATTGGGGACAATGTTCATCTTAAGTGTAAGGGGGTAAAATACGATACTTTAGAGAATACAAGTGCGCTTGATTTTTGTTTGTTTAATGGTAGATGTGTAATAAAACTGAGAGAAATACCTGTTAGGGCAATTTTAGTGCCAAATTTAAAATTTTTTACAACATATAGGAGTGAAACTTTGATCTTAATGAGCGTCTCATGGATAGGAGTTATATGAGTAGCACAAAACCGTACCACTAAAAAAATTTTCCACCCCCAAATATGTGAGGTTCGCCCCTAGAATTGGTAGGAAAAGCATTTATGCTATGATGTGTGTACCGGTAGCACTTAGATTTTAGAACTTGCGTTAGGACCATTCCGAGGCCACAAGTGAGACTACATTCGTGTAGTTAGATTTACTACATGATAAGAGGCATTAGGATTAACCCATTGTTTTACACCTGTGTTTTTGTTATAATTACTTTGGCTACATTGGTCAAGTAATTCTCCCACACCCTTTGCGTTGTACTCATTTTTAGTACACGATACCCCTAGTACACCCCTCAGAGCCTATCTTTTCGTTTCGACCTTTAAGCATTTTACTTAAGGGAAGAATTTGTTACACCCCACTTAAATGTACACCCAAATCGCCTTAGCCTACCTTGTATGCACTCATTTTTAGTGCATTATTGTGACAACATTTGTTTAAACCCCAAGTTAATTATCTAATTGATTACATGGTTGCTAAGTCGAGTCATATCCTTGTACATATTATTTTGGGACGATTGGGACTCATGGGTAAAGTACTAGTGTAATGGAGTAATGGGGAAGAACATCATTTATTACCCCCATATGTGCTAAATATTTTAAAAGTACTCCAAGTTTTTCGATTATCTTAATTCGAGTCATTAGAATAGTTATTTGTAAAGTTATGTAAAAGTTCAAGTGTAAGGGGAATGCAACGCCCCTATGATGTATTATTTTGGATGGTAGGGCAAGAGTGTATGAAAAAAAAAAAAAAAAAAATCGAAAAAATCAAGAAAAAAAAATGAGAAAAAGAAAAGTAGAAAAAACATACGGACTACCATCCCGTTTCATTTTATATTTATTCTATGTTTTTGTTATTTTGTTTTTAGCTTAAGTCGAGTCTAGTCTTGGCTTAGCAACGCCATATTGTGCATGTAATTAATCAAGATCTTTAACCCGCCACCAGTAAAATATCCCTTATCCAACAAAACCGTGTTTATCATATCCCTACACCTCACGTTATAACCCATTTAAAAGCCCTCTTTGATAGTTTATCTTAGGTGCTTACGCCTAGTGGAGGAGGTCTTTGATCCTTTCCCAAGCCTATGGTAATCTATTTGCTATGACAGGTAGTGAGAGATATTATCCGTTTTCATTTATGAGATTTATTTTGATGACACCTGAGAGATGTGAGTATCTAAACACTACTTGTGAGGTGCTAGTTTGTAATCTCCGTGCTTATTATGATTAAAGTGGAATGACTATTTGTTGTAATTACTTTTATATTAGCATTAAATGACCCCTAACTTGTATTTTGATTAGAATAAAAGCGCATTTGCTTGAGGACAAGCAAATCTCAAGTGTAAGGGTATTTGATGAAGCGAAAGTGTACCGCTTTTAGGGGGTCATTTAAGCCCTAAATCGTATTTATTTGATCAAATATTGCCCTAAATCGTTCCTTTTGTCATTTTAGGTACTTTGGAGAAGAAATCTGGAAAAGGAAGCATTTTGGACGTTTTTGGAGCATAAAAGTGAAGAAAACGACAAAGTCTCAAAATCGGCTGGAAAAGTACCTTTGACGGCGTCAAGGATTGCTCCTGGCGGCGTCATGGCTTGGCAAAAGAGGTGGATATGAAAAATACACGTGATAAGCCAGAGAATTTTACAAAGGATTTCTGACGGCGTCACCCTTTAAAGTGATCAAGGCCATCACGGTTTAAGCTAAAGAGGGACGGCGTCAAGCTCATTTCTGACGGCGTCAAGCCTTGATAAGCCAGAGCGGATTTTGGAGCACTAAAGAGGGACGGCGTCAAGAAGGCCATCCGGGAACCCTAGACACGGCGAGGTGACGGCGTCAAGATCTATAAAGTGACGCCGTCAGCCCCTAAACTCTATATATAGTTTTGCAATTTTTTGTCATTAGTGTGCAACTTTGTGAGGAGAAACCCTAAGACGAATTTCTGCCATTTTTAAGGGTTTTCATACCCTTGGATCTCCCATGTTTAATTGAAGATAAGTATTCATTTAATCAATCAATATGTCTATGTGTTGTTTGATTATATCTTGTTCTTGTCTTTTAATTAACATGCTAGGCTAGATTTATCTTGTGTTTGCTTAGATCTAATGAAACCTAACTATTGATTATTGGTTATTAGTGTGTTATTTATTATATTGGATGATTGTTTATCGATGTTAGGCTTAAGAAAACTGGCTAACTTCCTATTCGGTAGCTTGCTTGAACGTCTTAAGAAACATGAACCAATGCGTACTAAGGTTTTTATGGTTGTATTTAATGCATGAGCGAATTCTAGTGATCCCATGTTAGGAGCTTCTTAGCCGGCTCGACATAGGAGTGAAGTAGGAGCTTGTAGAGTTGGGGAAGTACGTACGCCACCCCACGATTGGTATTAAGGAATACACCCGTCATCCACGGAATTAATACACACTAATCAACCGGTAAAAGATAGTTAGGGAGTAAGGAAATCTAAGTAAACACATTTCTCTCCACATAAGTTTCACAACGTTTTCATTTTCAGTTATTTTATTTTATTTGCATTCGTAGTTATTTGGGTTAGTTGACTAGCAACTAATTCCGCCCACTCCTTCAAACCCGAGATTTTACTTGCTTTCATAAAATTATAAAAATACAAAAAGAATCTTCCCTCATCCTTAGACCTATTAGAGTAGTTTTTCAATCCTAACGACACTATTCCCTCTGGAGAACGATCAATCCCCCGTACTTACCACTACACTATACTACATCGGTCAGGTACACTGCCTGGTGGGGTTGTAAGCCTCTTGAGATCCCTCGAGAGGTAAAACCTGTTGTAAGGTCGCAAAACCACACATCACACACCTTGAACGAAGATACAAGAGCTGTAAGAAGGTCCTGCATGTATTCAATTCATTAAGTAGTTTTGTTTTATTGTATTAGTACACTTTAATTGGTCAGGATTGATGGGCTTGTGATCATTGATTTAATCGTGCACTTCAACTCCCCTTAAAATTGCTTTCCCATTAATTAAAGTTTATATGATGATGTCTTTGGTGACTTTTATTAGTGCATTGATAACCTCTGTGTCTAGCTGAGCATTGCTTGGGTCGCCATGCCCCTTCCTCGCCTATTTATTAGATCGCCTATGCATTCTATCGTCTGTAGAAAAGTAGGAAGAAAGATAAATAGGATAGTCATAAGTAATCATTAAGGGTTTACTCGCCGATAAGATTAGAACCAACGAGAAAGGACTTAATCTCGGTGCGTTGCATCGAACTATACACTTCATATAAAACTAGCAATAAAACAAGTGACAAGCTACTTAACTATCAGGACAGGTCTTCTTATTGTCTCAAGTATTTATCTGTGTACGTGTGTGCTATTCGCTGATTCGTGCTCATTAGTTTAGCTTATATTTAATCACAACCAAATCGTGCCAGTCTCTCAGGCTGAACCCCCTTACGTTAGATTAGGTTGTATAGCTAACTTAAGATATTAAAATAATGATTAGGATAACTAGATAATACGTTCCACTCTTAGTGATCGACACTCTACTTACCATTATATTCATACTGACCGGGTACACTGCTCGTTAAAGTGTGTGTGTTATTGATAAGTCGGCTAAATATAAATTTAAAACTTGAATACTGCTAAAACCACAACGACATACCGTGGGTATAAATTAGAGCATACGCACACGCGCATCAATGCTATACATCGAATTATAATCATTGCATTCATTCATATCAATCTCAAATACACCATTCACAGCAATAGCATTAAAATAAAAAAACATTATTTAACGAAACAGAAATTCCATTGCTTGAAACAGTATGTTGAAAACCAATATTCAATAAACACGAAAAGGAAACTACACTCCTAACAATTGAAGGTGCATAATGACAATTATTCAAAAACAGTAATAAGCCCGAAGGCAAAACTAATTTAAATACTCCTATAGCTTCAACAGCTGCATGTGCTCCATTGCCCACGTGCAGATATTGTTCTCCATAAGCCAGTCTCCTTTCAACTCTAAACCCCTGTAGTGTATTGCAAATATGAATACCACATCCAATATCGTATACCCAAGAATTTAATTTATGAGTTAATGAAAATAATTCAATCATGAAAAAGATACCTGAAGTGCTGGCTTTACCAGCCTCAACCTTCATCTTTTTCACACGCAACTCCTCGAGATAGAGAGGACAGTTCCTCTTCCAATGTCCTATCTCATGGAAGTGGTGACAAGCCTGATCCTTCTTGTTCGGATTCACCTTGTTCTTCTGAGGGTTCTTCTTGGGCATAGGTTGATAGGCCATAACTTGTTTGCCCTTGTCAACCTTACCTTTCCCCTTCTTATTCGCCTGTGGTTTTGGCTTTTGGATCCTACCTCCTTGTATAGCTAATACCTGAGGAGTAGGTGCCTTGTTTGGTAAACCCTTTTCATAGTCCACAAGAATTGCGAGCAATTCTGTGACTGTCTTCCCCGAGCAATGCATGTTATAGTTTTGAACAAAACCTTTAAAATCCTTGTTCAAGGACCTATTGATTAGGTTCACACACACATTCTCAGGATAGACATAGTTGATATGATGTCGTTGGTCCATGTACATTTTCATTTCCAACACATGATCACGAACAGGTTTACCTTCCCCCTGCTTGCAGCTATGCAATTGATCGATCAAATCATGCAATTCAACAGCTGCTGGCTTCTCATAAGTCTTTTGGAGTTCTTCCAGCATATCTTTAGGAAAATAGTTCTCAAACTGCCTTTGCAACTAGGGAACCATACTTCCGAGCATCAAGCACGCAACTTCATTGTACTTATCGAACTCCAATTGCCAAGCTGCTCTGACCTCTTCAGATTCAGTAGCAGCTGACTCTTGAGGGCAAGGCTTAGTCAAATATTCCAGCATTTTGGACACTCTCAAGACAATCCTGAGTGACCTATGCCAGTCATTGAAATTTGGGTCAGTCAATTTTTCCCTTTCAAAATGGCTTTTGAAAGCAGAACTTAGTATATCATTTTCGGGTTGAGCCATTTCTACAGAAAAAGTTCAAATATTAGTATTCTGATAATACAATTTTTCAAGAAAAGAAAATTACCCAGGAAATATTCATATAACCATTTAATCTTCTTGAAAACTAGGATCCAAATTTCCATAGTTTCACTACATCAGTTGATCTGCTAGTAGTAAAAGTACAAAAGATGGTAGTCTGTCGTACAATAATCGGCAAACAATTTCCGACTCCTAGATCATTATGGGAATTACATTTGCCAAATACAATTTGCAATTTAAGCATGTTTCTTCCCATCTCATGCCTTAAGTTTCTAGGTCTCACTAACAACTTAATTAAGTCGTCTAATTTAGAAACTGCAAATTCTCCATTACTGGTCTCACGCATAATGGAAATTTACCTTGTCATTAATATCTAGGCAAGGTCTCACTTACGCTAAATATTAACTCCAAGTGTTCCTTATAATTAGATAGCATGAACTTAAATTTTAGGGTATTTATATTGATGTGACAATCAAAATATGTACGAAGAAGCATGCACACATCTTTGTATCATAAGTTTTCAAAACGTTTTTATTTACCAATTAGGCTAAGAGTTAAACCAACAAAGTTTTAATTGAGGTATTGGGTTCACCAATCAAAGAATTACCTATAATTATCGCCCACTATATCCTACTGCTGCATGAGTCAAAAGACCCAAGTTATTTGGATAATTACCTGTTGGGAACACGTCTCAGATTATTGAATTATCGATCATGTTTTGTATTAGGTTGCTTTGGTCTTTATGTTAGTTTTAGTTTACAGCCTGTGTAGAAGGCCCATGGGCTGTATGCTTTTATTTAAACAGATACGACGCATCGATCTCTGTCGATACGGCGCATCTTCTGAATCAAAAATCTTGTATTTTGAAACGTAATGAAAATACGGCGCATTAACTTTTGTTAATACGACGCATTTATTTTTAATAAATATACGTTGATTTTTGATAATTTTAACTGATACGGCGCATTCTAAATTTCTAAGCGGCGTATCTATTTTCTGAATAATAGTCTGAATAAATTTTAACGATTATAAGATACGGCGTATCCAACTTTTTGGATACGGCGCATCGTCTGCAGATATCAGCAACTTTTATTTTTCTTATCTCTGAACGGAAAATACTCTGACCCTTATACTAGGAAATTTTTACTTTGAAATCTACCTGTCTTTAATTTTCAGGAACAATGTTCGATATTTTCCCCAACTGGTTCGGAAAACCCCAAAGAAACCTTACCATGGAAGAGTTTGCACTACAAATCGCTCAAGCAAATGAAAAAGAACATCATGAAGCAAGAAACTTTATTAATGAATTCAAAGGCAGTCATGAGCTGTTACTAAAGGAACAAAACAACATGATTAATGGATTGGAAATTGAAGTGCACCAATTGTCAACGGTGCTTAATAAGATTCTTTTGGTAAAGCAAGATTTGAAAGGGATTACAACTAGAGGCGGAAAGTCAACCTTTCAAATCGGAGAGACACCCGAGGATGACAGTACAAACAAGATTTCCCCTGAATCTTTATCACCTGAGCAAGAGCAACCAAAAGAGACTAATCCAGAACCTGTAATTAGAGAAGAACCTTCTGTTGAACCTAAACGATCAACACTACCTTTCCCACATAGGGTAAGGAAGGAGAAAGAAGATGCCTATCAAAAGAAGTTCTTGGAAAATCTCAAGCAGCTGCAGCTAAGCATACCATTTATGGAAGCCCTAGTGCAAATGCCAAAATACGCTAAATATCTGAAGAGCTTACTTACAAACAAGTCCAAACTTGAAGAGGCTTGCACTGTAACAATGGGGGAAAGAAGCTCAGCAGCATTGCTCAACAAACTTCCATCTAAGGAAAAAGATCCAGGGAGTTTCACTATTCCTTGTCAAATTAAAAATTTACATATTGGAAATGCTTTAGCCGACCTAGGAGCTAGTATAAGTCTTATGCCCTCTTCTTTGTATGAAAGATTAGGCCTTGGTGAGCCAAAACCTACTAGGATGTGCTTAGAGCTAGCTGATAGGTCCATACAATACCCATTAGGAATAGCTGAAAATATATTAATAAAAGTTGATAAATTTGAATTACCTATTGACTTTGTTATCCTCGATATGCCCGAAAATTCTAGAACTCCTATAATATTAGGACGACCATTTTTAGCCACTGCTAGGGCCATGATTGATGTTTTTAACAAAAAGATAACTCTTACCATAGGAAAAGATGAGGTTGAATTTAATATGGAACAATCTATGAGTAAAAATAATTCTGATGACGATGAATGCTATAATATCGATGTTTCTGATGACACGATTAATCAATTTACTCAGAAATTGTTAAAAAATAATTTGCTTGATTCTTTTCTGCTTAAAAATTTAGAAAACACAATTGCTATAGAAGATCAAGTTGATGAAAATACTATTGATAATTATTTCGCTGTTGATTCTGCTGTTTGTAACGCCATACGGCGCATAGGAAATATTAATGCGGCGCATTTATCTGATGATAGCAACGAAATAATTAAAGAACAAGTTTATTCCGCTAGTGCTAATGAAATTGATAATGTTAAACCTGTACTTAAGGATCTCCCTTCCACTTTGGAATATGCCTATTTAAATGGGGACACTAATTCACCCGTTATTATTGCATCTGACCTAACGCCAAAAGAAAAAGCATCCCTTTTGCAGGTACTATATAAACGAAGAGGAGCATTAGCGTGGAGTATGTATGATATTAAGAGAATTAGCCCGTCATTCTGTACACATAAAATCCTCATGGAAGATGAATTCAAACCGACTATCCAACCCCAAAGGCGTTTGAATCCAAAAGTCCAAGACGTAGTGAAGAATGAAATTGTGAAATTACTTGACTCCGGACTTATCTACCCAATTTCCGACAGCTCGTGGGTCAGTCCTATTCACGTTGTACCAAAAAAAGGAGGAATGACGGTTGTACTCACAAAAGATTATATAAAAGGATGTGATGCGTGTCAACGATCCGGAAATATAACATCAAGAAACGAAATGCCACAAAATTATATCCATGTATGTGAAGTTTTCGACATATGGGGATTGGACTTCATGGGACCATTTCCTGAATCTAAAGGTAATAAGTATATTTTGGTTGCTGTTGATTACGTATCAAAATGGGTCGAAGCGCAAGCGTTACCAACAAACGACAGCAAGGTAGTACTTAAATTTTTGCAAAGTTTGTTCTCTAGGTTTGGAATTCCTAAAGCATTAATTAGTGATAGGGGAACACACTTTTGTAATCACCATCTGGGAAGAGCCTTGCAAAAATTTGAAGTGTATCATAGGGTTTCCACTGCATACCATCCTCAATCCAATGGGCAAACTGAAGTAACCAATAGGGCTATAAAGCGAATTCTTGAAAAAACGACTGGATATAATCCGAAAGGGTGGTCTGACAAGTTAAATGATGCTTTATGGGCATTTCGTACAGCCTATAAAACACCAACGGGATGCACTCCATTTCGTCTTGTATACGGAAAAGCATGCCACTTACCGGTCGAAATAGAACAAAGTGCATATTGGGCTTTGACGAATTGTAACATGGATATGGAAGCTGCAACGAAGAACCGTTTCATGGAACTTAATGAACTCTATGAACTAAGAGATGAGGCCTACAAAAATACTAAGATCTACAAAGAAAGAACTAAAAGATGGCATGACTCGAGGTTACATGGGGATAAAACGTTTACTGTTGGAGAGAAAGTGCTGCTATTTAATTCCAGATTAAAGATGTATCCTGGTAAACTTAAATCAAGATGGACGGGTCCGTTCGTTGTCAAGAAAGTGTATCCATATGGAACTATTGAAATATGCGATAAAAATGGTTATATATTCAAGGTAAACGGGAAACGAGTGAAGAAATACTTTGATAATAAAATTGAGGATACTGAGAACGAGGTGGTGGAGTTTGAACCTGAAGTATTAGAATGAGGAGCTGAACGTGAGTCTAACTTGAAGACTCTGGAATAAAGACAAGTGCTGACCGAGAGACAACCCGGAGAAAATTTTTACTATTCTTTTCTGTGTCGAGTCAGTCAGGCCCGCAGTAGATACGGCGCATCTCAATCCTGAGATGTGACGCATCTTCTGCACTAGTCATATCTTACTTTATTTTCTGCATTTTTATTTTTGACTTTAAAACTTTTTGTCAGTTTATTTTAATGCAGCGCATCCCTGGTTAAGGATGCGACGCATCATCTATTCTGATTCGTATTTATTCCAGGCTCGATACGGCGTATCTTCTTCCATAAGATACGGCGTATCGACTGACCTGATGAATTTCATTTTAATTTTTAAGTTTTATTTTTTTCTAACTACTAATGTATTATGCAAGCTTGAACCTTCTTAACTTAGGTGTGTTAAAGCCTTGGTGGTATTATAGATTCCTGCATTTCCTGCGGATACATTAATTATGAAGCTTAAACGTTCTCATCCACAAGAAAGATGATTTTTGCTCTTATACAAATAATGGAGGATCATACCGAGCAAATCTCAGGGGAGTTTTTATGTTCTAATTCTTTTATTTTCCAGTTTTTAATCTTTTATACAAACAACGAGGACGTTGTTTAACTTAAGTGGGGGGATTGGAGAATTAGAACACTTACTTGTCCTAAACTTTTCAAAATATGCTTAAAATGTGCTTAATATATCAAAATTTAAAATTTTTAGCATGATTTTGTTTAAAGTCTAAATTACATAGCTGCACACATGACGTTATTTTCAAAAAATTGTGAACTTTTCAAAATTCACAAATCTATGAGTGTGCCGGTGACTTGTAAACTTTAGAACTTGGCTTGTATACTATTCGAGATCACCATAATAAGTATTATTTTTATAATTGGAATGACTTGTCTAAATTGGTAAATTTCTAGGATTACACCCAAATAGCCTTTATATGTTATGTGTTATTAGCTAACTACACTGGTTAGTTAACCCCCGTATAAACCCTTTTGTTACTCTCACTTTTAGAGTAAGATACCCCTAGAAAAACACTCAGAGCCATTCATTTCGTTTCTTACACCTTTGTTATAATGTTTCGTTACACCCTTACACCTTAGCCTACCCTGTAGATTAAAATCCGTGGTTGGTTAATTGCTTTAGGCAAAGTGTGTTTCCTTACATTACCTGTGTTCGCGTGCGTAATTCATTATCTTTGGTTAGGTCGGGAAATTGCACAATGCAATTGGAGTGAAAGTAAATATTGTATATCTGATGAACTCAAATAAGTACATTTTATTACTATCATTTATCCTATTAATTTGACTTGTTTTATTATATTATGTATGAGGATTGATACTTAATCGTTTACTTTTGTAATTCTCAGGTAAAAACAAGCATTTGGTGAAACTTGGCGATTTTGGACTAATTATGGAGCAAAACATGCAAGAAGTTAAGAGTCTATCGAAATGAACAAGATCAAGACTAATCTGCTCCAGATGCGCCGCATCTTGCTTATTACATACGGCGCATCACTATCAATATTTCACCAGATACGATCCAAGATACAAGAGGACATGCGCCGCATCTATAAATGGAGTTACGCCGCATCTTCTGGCGGTGTACGAATATTCCTGAATATTATAATCTTGGACCCCACGCGAAGTTAAGTCAATGCGCCGCATCTACTTACTAGATGCGCCGCATCCTACCCTCAGACAGAAACTATAAATACCCCAAGACCAGACGAATTCGAGACATATATTATATACGAGACCGAAGTACAGAAACCCTAGGACGAATTCAGTCAAGGCAGCAGCACAAGACACACCCAAACGAAGATACAAGAGCTGTAAGAAGGTGCTGCATGTGTTTAATTCATTAAGTAGTTTTGTTTTATTGTGTTAGTAAACTTTAATTCATCAAGATTGGTGGCTTGTGTAATGTGACAACGGAAAGATTGCACTCCCTTAAAACTGCTTTCTCATTAATTAAAGTTTATATGTTGATGTCTTTGGTGACTTTTATTAGTGCATTGATAACCTCTGTGTCTAGCTGAGCGTTGATCGGGTCGCCATGCCTCTGCCCTCGCCTATTTATTAGATCGCCTATGTATTCTATGGTCTGTAGAAAAGTAGGAAGAAAGATAAATAGGATAGTCATAAGTAATCATTAAGGGTTTACTCGCCGATAAGATTAGAACCAACGAGAAAGGACTTAATCTTGGTGCGTTGCATCGAACTATACACTTCATATAACACTAGCAATAAAACAAGTGACAAACTACTTATCATAAGGACAGCCTTCTTATTGTCTCAAGTATTTATTTGTGTACGTGTGTGCTACTTGCTGATTCGTGCCTATTGGTTTAGTTTATTATTTAATTGCAACCAAATCGTGCCAGTCTCTCAGGCTGATCCCCCTTGCGTTAGATTAGGTTGTATAGCTAACTTAATTTATTAAAATACTGATTAGAATAACTAGATAATACGTTCCACTCTTAGTGATCGGCACTCTACTTACCATTATATTCATACTGACCGGGTACACTGCTCGTTAAGTGTGTGTGTTATTGATAAGTCGGCTAAATATAAATTTAAAACTTGAGTAGGCATTAATACTGCTAAACCGCAACGACACATCGCACGCATCAAGTTTTTTGGCGCCGTTGCCGGGGAGTGAATTGTTATTATCTGTTAATTTGATTAGTATTTTAATTAGGTTTTTAATTTTAATTTATCTAACCGCTAATTTTGTTGTGTATTAGATTAATTTGCATTCATTGTACTTTTTTGCATATTTTCTGTTTTTGTGTGTTATTTGTTTGTTTTCTTTGTGTTTATTTTCATTCGTGTGTTTTATTTGTTTTTAATTTTTCGTATTTTTTGTGTTCTGCTATCGTTGTACTGAGCTAAATCAAACGATACGACGCATCTGATTTCTCAGATACGGCGTATTGCGTTTAATTTTCATAAAATACAACGCGTTTAATTAATTCGATACGACGCATCTTTTCCCCAAGATACGGCGTATCTGTTTTTGATAAAAAATTTTCTAAACGTTAACGCCCTACGACGCATCTGCTTTAGCAGATACGGCGTATCTATTATTTTTAATTAAAAACAGTTTTCGAATTATTAAACAGATACGACGCATTGATCTCTGTCGATACGGCGTATCTTCTGAATCAAAAATCTTATATTTTGAAACGTAACGAAAATACGGCGCATTAACTTTTGTTAATACGACGCATTTAATTTTTAATAAGTATATCGATTTTTGATAATTAAAATCGATACGGCGCATTCTAATTCCTAAGCGGCGTATCTATTTTCTGAATAAAGTCTGATTTAATTTTAACGATTATAAGATACGGCGTATCCAACTTTTTGGATACGGCGCATCGTCTGCAGATATCAGTAACTTTAATTTTTCGTATTCCGTTTTCGTTGTTGATTTTCCGATATATTACTTTCTTGAGCATACCCTACTGATATTTTTGTGTTGATTTCAGGAAGTGCATGACCAGGAGTTCTACGAAGAACTTGATTCAACCTTTCGAAGATCCTGAACGAGTCTTTCATTCGCTTAAAAGGCTTTTCAACACAAAAAGCTTTGATACTTCAAGTTCATTCGAGCTTGATTACTTTTCTGAATAGAAAGAGGAGGAAGAAACAGAAACAATGGGCGAAAACACAACTATGGAGGAATACATGAACAAAACCCGTGCTGATTACACTTCAGGAGTTGCTAGACCAAAGTTTGATGATAAGTCAAAGTTTGAATTGAAGGGTCAGTTTCTCAAGGAGCTAAGAGAGAATGCTTTCAGTGGATCGGAACATGAGGATGCTAATGAGCATGTCGAAAAGGTCCTCGAGATTGCAGATTTGTTTACTTCAGAAGGAGTCACTGACGATCAACTCATGCTAAGAATCTTTCCACTCTCGCTAAAAGGAGCTGCTAACAAGTGGCTAAGGAATGAACCTGCTAGTTCAATCACTACATGGGAAGATTTGAAGAGCAAATTCCTGAAGAGATATTGTCCACCTGCTAAGACTGCTAAAAAGATGGAGGCTATCAACAGTTTCAAGCAAGAGCCTGATGAAACTCTTTATCAAGCTTGGGAACGATTTAAAGATTTACTGGTAAAATGTCCTCAACACTATCTAACCCCTATGCAGGAGATAATATTGTTTTATCAAGGATTGGACGTGCCTACTAGACAAATCTTGGACGCTAAGGGAGCTGTGCCTCAAATGAGTGCAGCCAATGCTAGGAAAGCGATCCAAGAAGCTGCTGATCATTCTCAAAAATGGCACGATGGGACCTCTACTAGATCTAAGAGCAGTACTAATTTTGACGGGATTGCTGCTATTCAAGCTCAATTGGATAAAATTAGTAGAGAGATGAAGAAGCGTGATGAAAGAGCGTATGCTGCCCAAGTTGGATGTGAAAAGTGCGAAGGACCTCACTACACTAAAGATTGCCCTAATAAGAATGAAAGTGAGACATTTGAAGAAGCATATTACACCCAATTTGGACAACCATTCCGACCTTCAGGAAGATTTAGGGAAGCTACTCCGGGATTCTATCAAAAGAACAACTTCAATCCCGCTTATCAAGAAAGGAGGCAGACTTTAGATGACACTCTAAAGCAAATTATGGCCGATGCTGCTAAAAGACATGAAGAGAATACTGCTATGATCAAAGAAATCCGAGCTTCAACGGACACTACTACAAGAAATCAAGGAGCTTCGATCAAAGCATTGGAACAACAAATTGGTCAAATGAGCAAAGTTCTTCAAGAAAGGGGATATGGAAGTTTACCGAGCTCAACCGAAACCAACCCAAGGGACCATGTCAAGGCCATAAGCACCACTGAAGAAGTCACTCCTTACTTTCCTAGAAGACCGATGAATGGTAATGATGGTGCAAGACCCGAATTTTTCTTTAATTCTTCAATCAGTTTAAGGAGACTACTAAAAGAAAAGACAAAGATTGAAGAGGAGATCAAGGCTGCAATGAAAGAAGAGAGCTCTGCAACCGACTTACATGCCTTGCCTCATAAAGAAAAAGACCCAGGAAGTTTTACTTTGCCTTGTTCAATTAATAATATATCTTTCAATAATGTGTTAGCTGACTTAGGAGCTAGTGTTAGTGTTATGCCTCTTAAGACATTCACTACCCTAGGACTAGGTGAATTAGCACCAACTAAGTTACTTATTGAATTGGCTGATAAAACGGTAAAACGACCTGAAGGGATTGCTAATAATGTGCTAGTTAAGATTGAGAAGTTTGTTTTCCCTGTAGACTTTGTTATTTTAGATATGCCCGAGGATGTTAAGATTCCTTTAATCCTTGGACGACCTTTCTTGTCTACTGCCCATGCTAAAATTGATGTGTTTAAAAGAAAAATCTCATTAAGGGTAGGGAATAATAAACTAGTCTATAAATGCCAAGATCCTGTTAAAAGCATAATTAGAGGTGTCTATGTGCTAGGATTAAGAGAGCGTATGGACCTCGATCTTGAAGCTAGGCTTATGGGGGAAACATTGATTCAAAACAACTCAACTAATCCTAATCATGAAAACTTTGAGGAATTTATTGACCTTAATGTACCTACCGAACTTAGACGCGATGTTGTCAATGATTCTGATGATGAGTGGTATGATTGTGTAGTAATTAACAAACGTAGGAGAATAGTTGAGAAAACGAATTTGAATAATGATGTGTTTATTGAACTACCAACCCACCTTGCTTATTTATGCCTATATGATAATAAGAATTTCCCGTCTATCATTTTGTCATCTCTGCCCGAAAGGAACAGAAGTTTGTTTATACAGATATTGAAGAAGAACGGCGTGGAAATTAAAGACGAGCAAGGAATGTTCAATATTACTGAATTGGCGATGAGGGAGCGCGATGTTTCCGACTCCTTCAATGATCGATACTAAAGAGCTGAACGTGAGTCTAACTTGAAGACTCTGGAATAAAGACAAGTGCTGACCGGGAGACAACCCGGAGAAATTTTTATTATTCTGTTTTTATGTCGAGTCAGTCAGGCCGCAGAGGATACGGCGCATCTCAACTCTGAGATGCGACGCATCTCCTGCAATGGTCATATCTTTATTTTTCCGCATATTTTTATTTTCGACTTTAAAACTTTTTATCAGTTTATTTTAATTCGGCGCATCCCTGGTTAAGGATGCGGCGCATCTTCTATTCTGATACGTATTTATTCCAGGCTCGATACGGCGTATCTTCTTCTATAAGATACGGCGCATCGACTGACCTGATGATTTTCATTTTTATTTTTTATGTTTTATTTTTACCTAACTACTAATGTGTTATGCAAGTTTGAACCTTTCTTAACTTAGGTGTGTTTTAAAGCCTTGGTGGTATTATAGATTCCTGCATTTCCTGTGGATACATCAATTATGAAGCCTAAACGTTCTCATCCACAAGAAAGATGATTTTTGCTCTTATACTAATGGAGGATCATACCGAGCAAATCTCAGGGGAGTTTTTCTGTTCTAATTCTTTTATTTTCCAGTTTTTAACCTTTGATACAAACAACGAGGACGTTGTTTAACTTAAGTGGGGGGATTGGAGAATTAGAACACTTAACACTTACTTGTCCTAAACTTTTCAAATATGCTTAAAATGTGCTTAATATATCAAAATTAAATTTTTTTTAGCATGTTTTTGTTAAAGTCTAAGTTGCATAGCTGCACACATGACGTTATTTTCAAAAATTGTGATTTTTCAAAATTCACAAATCTATGAGTGTGCCGGTGACTTGTAAACTTTAGAACTTGGCTTGTATACTATTCGAGACCACCATAATAAGTATTATTAATATAATTGGAATGACTTGTCTAAATTGGTAAAATTCTAGGATTACACCCAAATAGCCTATTATATGTTTTGTGTTATTAGCTAACTACACTGGTTAGTTAACCCCCGTATAAACCCTTTTGTTACTCTCATTTTTAGAGTAAGATACCCCTAGAAAAACACTCAGAGCCATTCCTTTCGTTTCTTACACCTTTGTTAAAATGTTTCGTTACACCCTTACACCTTAGCCTACCCTGTAGATTAAAACCCGTGGTTGGTTAATTGCTATAGGCAAAGTGTGTTTCCTTACATTACCTGTGTTCGCGTGCGTAATTCATTATCTATGGTTAGGTCGGGAAATTGCACAATGCAATTGGAGTGAAAGTAAATATTGTATATCTTTGAGTTTATTTTCCGTGTGTTTACTACTTTCACTATTACCGTTATTTCTGAAGTTATGAAAAGTATGGAAAAATTATCCAGAATTATCATTATAGTGATGTGGTGAAATTTTACACATCTTTGTTTATGTTTCAAGTTAAAAAAAAAAAAAAAAAAAAAAAAAAAAAAATTGAAAAAAAATAAAATAATAAGAAAAGAAAAAAGAAAAAAGAAGAGTTGGATGTTTGATTTAACCAACTTATGTAAAGTTTTGTATTAAGTGGTCGATATCACCACTATTTGTTGTATATTATATCTATGGATTGAATGAGAGTTGGCAGTTATGGGAACGTCAACTAAGGTTTATTCTTTGATTAAGATCTTGTTGAGTGTAATTCGTGTCTACCTAAAGCGTGTGTTTCAAGTGTTAAAGCGTGAGTTATTCTATGATACGAGTCTTATTCATGGGATGGTTGGGATAGTGATTAACCACACTTAGGATTTTAATTTATTTGTTTTGTTTATTTTTCATTTTATACCAATTTATATCCCAAATATTATCCATACCCTATTATTCTTTATCCAACCAAACCTTTGATTTATTGAGATTAGGGATTTGAGCAATCTTAAGTATCGTAGTCGTGGATTCGGCTATGTATTTATGATTTTGTCGCCCTTTTTGATATATTATTATTGGTGAAGTTTGGACCTATCTTTAGCCTATTCGAGTTAAGGATTTGAGCAATTGCAAGTATCGTGTTCGTGGATTCGATCATGTATTTGTGATTTTGTCGCCTTTTCTGGAATTTGAGATCGATAGAGAAAAAGAATAACTAACCCTTAAACCTCAAAACCCTTTTTACCGCTTTAGACTTGTTATTCCTTGGCTTTAGTGGGGGAGATGTGTATACTTGCCAAGCTTATGATAGAATATTCGTCGCGACTGGACAGTTAAACGATTAGATTTGCTTTTATTAAATTATTTTATTTTACTTCTAATTTGTTAAGTGTTTAGTTGTGTGATTATGACAAAAATGAATACATGCTTAAATATAAAAATAAATCCTAATATCTTTTAGGATACATTTTCATAAGATTAATTCTAAGGTTTACTTGGGGACAAGTAAAGCTCAAGTGGGGGGGTATTTGATGAACTCAAATAAGTACATTTTATTACTATCATTTATCCTATTAATTTGACTTGTTTTATTATATTATGTATGAGGATTGATACTTAATCGTTTACTTTTGTAATTCTCAGGTAAAAACAAGCATTTGGTGAAACTTGGCGATTTTGGACTAATTATGGAGCAAAACATGCAAGAAGTTAAGAGTCTACCGAAATGAACAAGATCAAGACTAATCTGCTCCAGATGCGCCGCATCTTGCTTATTACATACGGCGCATCACTATCAATATTTCACCAGATACGATCCAAGATACAAGAGGACATGCGCCGCATCTATAAATGGAGTTACGCCGCATCTTCTGGCGGTGTACGAATATTTCTGAATATTATAATCTTGGACCCCACGCGAAGTTAAGTCAATGCGCCGCATCTACTTACTAGATGCGCCGCATCCTACCCTCAGACAGAAACTATAAATACCCCAAGACCAGACGAATTCGAGACATATATTATATACGAGACTGAAGTACAGAAACCCTAGGACGAATTCAGTCAAGGCAGCAGCACAAGACACACCCAAACGAAGATACAAGAGCTGTAAGAAGGTGCTGCATGTGTTTAATTCATTAAGTAGTTTTGTTTTATTGTGTTAGTAAACTTTAATTCATCAAGATTGGTGGCTTGTGTAATGTGACAACGGAAAGATTGCACTCCCTTAAAACTGCTTTCTCATTAATTAAAGTTTATATGTTGATGTCTTTGGTGACTTTTATTAGTGCATTGATAACCTCTGTGTCTAGCTGAGCGTTGATCGGGTCGCCATGCCTCTGCCCTCGCCTATTTATTAGATCGCCTATGTATTCTATGGTCTGTAGAAAAGTAGGAAGAAAGATAAATAGGATAGTCATAAGTAATCATTAAGGGTTTACTCGCCGATAAGATTAGAACCAACGAGAAAGGACTTAATCTCGGTGCGTTGCATCGAACTATACACTTCATATAACACTAGCAATAAAACAAGTGACAAACTACTTATCATAAGGACAACCTTCTTATTGTCTCGAGTATTTATCTGTGTACGTGTGTGCTACTTGCTGATTCGTGCCTATTGGTTTAGTTTATTATTTAATTGCAACCAAATCGTGCCAGTCTTTCAGGCTGATCCCCCTTGCGTTAGATTAGGTTGTATAGCTAACTTAATTTATTAAAATACTGATTAGAATAACTAGATAATACGTTCCACTCTTAGTGATCGACACTCTACTTACCATTATATTCATACTGACCGGGTACACTGCTCGTTAAGTGTGTGTGTTATTGATAAGTCGGCTAAATATAAATTTAAAACTTGAGTAGGCATTAATACTGCTAAACCGCAACGACACATCGCACGCATCAATATCTTTGAGTTTATTTTTCGTGTGTTTACTACTTTCACTATTACCGTTATTTCTGAAAGTATGGAAAAATTATCCGGAAAGAAAGTGATAGAAAAGTTGTGAAATTTTACACGTCTATGTTTATGTTTCAAGTTCAAAAAAAAAAAATAAAAAAAAAAAAAATAAAAAAAAAAAAAAATCGAAAAAATGAGAAAAGAAAAAGAAAAAGAAAAAGTTGGAAGTTTATTTTAACCAACTTATGTAAAGTTTTGTATTAAGTGGGCGATATCACCACTATTTGTTGTATATTATATAGATTGAATGGGAGTTGGCCGTTATGGGAACGCCAACTAAGGTTATTCTTTGATTGAGATCTTGTTGAGTATAATTCGTGTCTACCTAAAGCGTTTGTTTCAAGTGTTAAAGCGTGAGTTATTCAATGATATGAGTCTTATTCATGGGATGGTTGGGATAGCAATTAATCACACTTAGGATTTTAATTTATTTGTTTTGTTTATTTTTCATTTTACACCAATTTGTATCCCAAATATTATCCATACCCTATATTATTCTTTATCCAAACCTTTGATTTATTGAGATTAGGGATTTGAGCAATCTTAAGTATCGTAGTCGTGGCTTCGGCTATGTATTTATGATTTTGTCGCCCTTTTTGATATAATATTATTGGTAAAGATTACTTGGTCCTATCTTTAGCCTATTCGAGTTAAGGATTTGAGCAATTGCAAGTATCTTGTTCGTGGATTCGATCATGTATTTGTGATTTTGTCGCCTTTTCTGGAATTTGAGATCGATAGAGATTAAGAAGAATGATTAACCCTTAACCTACAAACCCTTTTTACCGCTTTAGACTTGTTATTCCTTGGCTTTAGTGGAGGAGATGCGTATACTTGCCAAGCTTATGATAGAATATTCGTGACGACTGGACAGTTAAACGATTAGATTTGCTTTTATCAAAATATTTTATTTTACTTCTAATTCGTTAAGTGTTTGGTTGTGTGATTATGACAAAATGAATACATGCTTAAATATAAAAATAAATCCTAATATCTTTTAGGATACATTTTCATAAGATTAATTCTAAGGTTTACTTGGGGACAAGTAAAGTTCAAGTGGGGGGATATTTGATGAACTCAAATAAGTACATTTTATTACCATCATTTATCCTATTTATTTGACTTGTTTTATTATATTATCTGTGAGAATTGATACGTTAATGTTTACTTTTGTAATTCTCAGGTAAAAACAAGTATTATGTGAAACTTGGCGATTTTGGACTAATTATGGAGCAAAACAAGCAAGAAGTTAAGAGTCTACTGAAATGTACAAGATCAAGATCATTCTGCTCCAGATACGCCGCATCTTACTTATTATATACGGCGCATCACTATCAAGATTTCACAAGATATTATCCAAGACAGCAAAGGACATGCGCCGCATCTAAGAATGGAGTTACGCCGCATCTTCTGGCGGTGTACGAATATTCCTGAATATATTAATCTTGGACCCCACGCGAAGTTAAGTCAATGCACCGCATCTACTTATCCTATGCGCCGCATCTAGCCCTCAAACAGAAACTATAAATACCCCAAAGTCAGACGAATTTCGGAGTTCGACAATTTAGCTAAGTACGAGACAGAAGAAACCCTAAGGCCGAATTCAGTCGAAGTAGCAGCACAAGACACACCTTGAACGAAGATACAAGAGCTGTAAGAAGGTCCTGCATGTATTCAATTCATTAAGTAGTTTTGTTTTATTGTATTAGTACACTTTAATTGGTCAGGATTGATGGGCTTGTGATCATTGATTTAATCGTGCACTTCAACTCCCCTTAAAATTGCTTTCCCATTAATTAAAGTTTATATGATAATGTCTTTGGTGACTTTTATTAGTGCATTGATAACCTCTGTGTCTAGCTGAGCATTGCTTGGGTCACCATGCCCCTTCCTTGCCTATTTATTAGATCGCCTATGCATTCTATCGTCTGTAGAAAAGTAGGAAGAAAGATAAATAGGATAGTCATAAGTAATCATTAAGGGTTTACTCGCCGATAAGATTAGAACCAACGAGAAAGGACTTAATCTCGGTGCGTTGCATCGAACTATACACTTCATATAAAACTAGCAATAAAACAAGTGACAAGCTACTTAACTATCAGGACAGGTCTTCTTATTGTCTCAAGTATTTATCTGTGTACGTGTGTGCTATTCGCTGATTCGTGCTCATTAGTTTAGTTTATATTTAATCACAACCAAATCGTGCCAGTCTCTCAGGCTGAACCCCCTTGCGTTAGATTAGGTTGTATAGCTAACTTAAGATATTAAAATAATGATTAGGATAACTAGATAATACGTTCCACTCTTAATGATCGACACTCTACTTACCATTATATTCATACTGACCGGGTACACTGCTCGTTAAAGTGTGTGTGTTATTGATAAGTCGGCTAAATATAAATTTAAAACTTGAATACTGCTAAAACCACAACGACATACCGTGGGTATAAATTAGAGCATACGCACACGCGCATCAATGCTATACATCGAATTATAATCATTGCATTCATTCATATCAATCTCAAATACACCATTCACAGCAATAGCATTAAAATAAAAAACATTATTTAACGAAACAGAAATTCCATTGCTTGAAACAGTATGTTGAAAACCAATATTCAATAAACACGAAAAGGAAACTACACTCCTAACAATTGAAGGTGCATAATGACAATTATTCAAAAACAGTACTAAGCCTGAAGGCAAAACTAATTTAAATACTCCTATAGCTTCAACAGCTGCATGTGCTCCATTGCCCACGTGCAGATATTGTTCTCCATAAGCCAGTCTTCTTTCAACTCTAAACCCCTGTAGTGTATTGCAAATATGAATACCACATCCAATATCGTATACCCAAGAATTTAATTTATGAGTTAATGAAAATAATTCAATCATGAAAAAGATACCTGAAGTGCTGGCTTTACCAGCCTCAACCTTCATCTTTTTCACACGCAACTCCTCGAGATAGAGAGGACAGTTCCTCTTCCAATGTCCTATCTCATGGAAGTGGTGACAAGCCTGATCCTTCTTGTTCGGATTCACCTTGTTCTTCTGAGGGTTCTTCTTGGGCATAGGTTGATAGGCCACAACTTGTTTGCCCTTGTCAACCTTACCTTTCCCCTTCTTATTCGCCTGTGGTTTTGGCTTTTGGATCCTACCTCCTTGTATAGCTAATACCTGAGGAGTAGGTGCCTTGTTTGGTAAACCCTTTTCATAGTCCACAAGAATTGCGAGCAATTCTGTGACTGTCTTCCCCGAGCAATGCATGTTATAGTTTTGAACAAAACCTTTAAAATCCTTGTTCAAGGACCTATTGATTAGGTTCACACACACATTCTCAGGATAGACATAGTTGATATGATGTCGTTGGTCCATGTACATTTTCATTTCCAACACATGATCACGAACAGGTTTACCTTCCCCCTGCTTGCAGCTATGCAATTGATCGATCAAATCATGCAATTCAACAGCTGCTGGCTTCTCATAAGTCTTTTGGAGTTCTTCCAGCATATCTTTAGGAAAATAGTTCTCAAACTGCCTTTGCAACTAGGGAACCATACTTCCGAGCATCAAGCACGCAACTTCATTGTACTTATCGAACTCCAATTGCCAAGCTGCTCTGAACTCTTCAGATTCAGTAGCAGCTGACTCTTGAGGGAAAGGCTTAGTCAAATATTCCAGCATTTTGGACACTCTCAAGACAATCCTGAGTGACCCATGCCAGTCATTGAAATTTGGGTCAGTCAATTTTTCCCTTTCAAAATGGCTTTTGAAAGCAGAACTTAGTATATCATTTTCGGGTTGAGCCATTTCTACAGAAAAAGTTCAAATATTAGTATTCTGATAATACAATTTTTCAAGAAAAGAAAATTACCCAGGAAATATTCATATAACCATTTAATCTTCTTGAAAACTAGGATCCAAATTTCCATAGTTTCACTACATCAGTTGATCTGCTAGTAGTAAAAGTACAAAAGATGGTAGCCTGTCGTACAATAATCGGCAAACAATTTCCGACTCCTAGATCATTAAGGGAATTACATTTGCCAAATACAATTTGCAATTTAAGCATGTTTCTTCCTATCTCATGCCTTAAGTTTCTAGGTCTCACTAACAACTTAATTAAGTCGTTTAATTTAGAAACTGCAAATTCTCCATTACTGGTCTCACGCATAATGGAAATTTACCTTGTCATTAATATCTAGGCAAGGTCTCACTTACGCTAAATTTTAACTCCAAGTGTTCCTTATAATTAGATAGCATGAACTTAAATTTTAGGGTATTTATATTGATGTGACAATCAAAATATGTACGAAGAAGCATGCACACATCTTCGTATCATAAGTTTTCAAAACATTTTTATTTACCAATTAGGCTAAGAGTTAAACCAACAAAGTTTTAATTGAGGTATTGGGTTCACCAATCAAAGAATTACCTATAATTATCGCCCACTATATCCTACTGCTGCATGAGTCAAAAGACCCAAGTTATTCGGATAATTACCTGTTGGGAACACGTCTCAGATTATTGAAGTATCGATCATGTTTTGTATTAGGTTGCTTTGGTCTTTATGTTAGTTTTAGTTTACAGCCTGTGTAGAAGGCCCATGGGCTGTATGCTTTTATTTAATTATTAATTGGGCTGCGCCCCAATGTTTATTAGTTGTTTTGTTCATGGGCTGCATCCCATTACTTTTCATTTCCATTTAGGGCTTGGCCCATTTCATCTCCATGTACTATAAATACTCTTCCTATTGTAAGGGAAGAGTTGTTGGTTAATTGAGTAATTAAAAGTTTATCATTCTTGTGTTTAACCTACAATTCTTTCTCTCTAAATCCTCCTAGTAACTTGTGAAATCGAGACCTAACAAGTGGCATCAGAGACAAACAAGGATT
Organism: Artemisia tridentata subsp. tridentata; assembly: GCA_021014915.2. Taxonomy (NCBI): domain Eukaryota; kingdom Viridiplantae; phylum Streptophyta; class Magnoliopsida; order Asterales; family Asteraceae; genus Artemisia; species Artemisia tridentata. The sequence goes on along the minus strand of CP139507.1, from coordinate 17,365,984 downwards.
TAAGAATTTTTTCTTGTTCGTTTACTATTCACGTATTTCTCCGAGTTAGGAGAATTGTAAATTTTCCGAGTAAGGAAAATTTTTCATAAGTCCCGAGTAATTCGTTATTTTCCGAGCTAGGAAAGGTTGTAAATTTTCCGAGTAAGGAAAATTTTTCATAAGTCCCGAGTAATTCGTTATTTTCCGAGCTAGGAAAGGTTGAAAATTTTCCGAGTAAGGAAAATTTTCCTAAGTCCCGAGTAAGTGTAATTTCTTCCGAGTTAGGAAAAATTACACTAAGTCCCGTTATTTGCCATTTTCCGAGTTAGGAAACAAAAGGAAATTTTCCGAGTTAGGAATATTTTCCACCAAGTCCCGAACAGTGATAATATTTTCGAGCTAGGAAATTGTCCCGAGTAAACAACAATTCTAACTCAATTTTTCCTAGCAAGGAAGTATCGAGTTACTGAATTATCGAGCAAGTACATTTTTCCGAGTTAGGAAAGAATTTTTTTAGTTTGCCTTGTAATTTCCAAGTTTGGAAGAAACGTTATTTCTTAGTGAGACTTAATTTTTCCGAGTTAGGAAAGTCGTGAATCTTCCAAGTTCTGAAAATTTGAAAAATTCCGAGTTAGGAAATTTATATATCTTCCGAGTAAGGAACTTCTGAGTAAGGAATTTTATAAATCCTCCGAGTAAGATTTTTTAAAATTTTCGAGCAAGGAACATTTTCTTAGATTTCCTAGTAAGGAAAAGTTTTATCTTACTTAAGTTATTTTGTTTATTCCGAGTAAGGCAGTTACCGAGCAAATTCTTAAAATTATTTCCGAGTTAGGAAACACTTTGTGAACAATCGAACGCTAATCTTATTTCCTTGGAACGATCCAACATCCACAGGTTACAACGATGTCTCAACCACCATACAACTACTACTTTCAAAATAAGCAACAACAGTATCAACAGCAACAACCACAACAACAACAATATCCTCAACCGAATTATCCTCAACCACAGTACCAACAACAACAAGCTTTCACACAACAACACTAGTTTTTCCCCCAACAACCAGTTCCTCAACAAATTCCACAACAACAGATGCAGAATTACCAACAACTACCTCAAAAGTAGCCTCACTGGTTTGACAAAATGTGCGAGGCTATTAGCAGTCAACAGTCCCGACTCGAGGCCGGATCTCTTGACACCCCACCTATGCTTACACCAGGCAACTACGTGCAATGGTGGAGTCGTTTCCTTCGATTTATCGAGAAGAAAAAACCCCATGGAAAGTTCATGAAAAAGGTCATCCTGGATGGACCGTACTCATATCCTTTAACCACTGTTCCAAGTGA